>CAJUXJ010002219.1:0-37978 GCA_910589775.1 Avena eriantha
TGTTCTTTTCCCAAACGACATATGGATCACCAGAGTCATTGCATGTATGTTCTTTGCATAAAACACATGGATCAACCAATGTTATTGCATGTGTGTTCTTTTCACAAACCACATATGGATCCCCTAGAGTCATTGCATGTATGTTCTTTTCATAAAACACATGGATCAACCAATGTGATTGTATATGTTCTTTTCACAAACCACATATGGATCAACCAATGTCATTACATGTATATTCTTATCACAAACCACATGGATCCACCAATGTCATTGCATGTGTGTTCTTTTCACAAACCACATATGGATCCACCAGAGTCATTGCATGTGTATTCTTTTCATGAACCACATATGGATCCACTAGAATCATTGCATGTATGTTCTTATCCTAAACCAACACTAGAGTCATTGCAGGTGTGTTCTTTTCACAAACCACATATGGATCCACTAGAGTCATTGCATGTGTGTTCTTTCCACAAACCACATATGGATCCACTAGAGTCATTGCATGTATGTTCTTATCCTAAACCAGCACTAGAGTCATTGCATGTGTGTTCTTTTCACAAACCACATATGGATCCACTACAGTCATTGCATGTGTGTTCTTTCCACAAACCACATATGGATCCACTAGAGTAATTGCATGTGTGTTCTTTTCACAAACCACATATGGATCCACTAGAGTCATTGCATGTGTGTTCTTTCCACAACCACATATGGATCCACTAGAGTAATTGCATGTGTGTTATTTTCACAAACCACATATGGATCCACTAGAGTCATGGCATGTGTGTTCTTTTCACAAACCACAATGGATCCACCAGAGTCATTGCATGTATTTTCTTTTCATGAAATACATGGATCGACCAATGTCATTGCATGTATGTTCTTTTCACAAACCACATATGGATCAACCAATGTCATTGCATGTATGTTCTTTTCACAAACCATATGGATCCACCAATGTCATTGCATGTTTGTTCTTTTCACTAACCACATATGGATCCACCAGCGTCATTGCACGTGCGTTCTTTTAATGAACCACATATGGATGCATTAAAGTCATTGCATGTATGTTCTTATCCTAAACCAGCACTAGAGTCATTGCATGTGCGTTCTTTTAACAAACCACATATGGATCCAATAGAGTCATTGCACGTGTGTTCTATCCACAAACCACATATGGATCCACTAGAGTCATTGCATGTGTGTTCTTTTCACAAATCACATATGGATCCACTAGAGTCATTGCAAGTGTGTTCTTTCCACAAACCACATATTGATCCACTAGAGTCATTGCATGTATGTTCTTATCCTAAAACAACACTAGAGTCATTGCATGTGTCTTTTTTCACAAACCACATATGGATCCAATAGAGTCATTGCATGTGTGTTCTTTCCACAAACCACATATAGATCCACTACAGTCACTTCATATGTGTTCTTTTCACAAACCACCTATGGATCCACCAGAGTGATTGGATGTGTGTTCTTTTCACAAACGACATATGCATCACCAGAGTCATTGCATGTATGTTCTTTTCATAAAACACATGGATCAACCAATGTTATTGCATGTGTGTTCTTTTCACAAACCACATATGGATCCCCTAGAGTCATTGCATGTATGTTCTTTTCATAAAACACATGGATCAACCAATGTCATTGTATATGTTCTTTTCACAAACCACATATGCATCAACTAATGTCATTACATGTATATTCTGATCACAAACCACATAGATCCACGAATGTCATTGCATGTGTGTTCTTTTCACAAACCACATATGGATCCACCAGAGTCATTACACGTGTGTTCTTTTCATGAACCACATATGGATCCACTAGAATCATTGCATGTATGTTTTTATCCTAAACCAACACTAGAGTCATTGCACGTGTGTTCTTTTCACAAACCACATATGTATCCACTAGAGTCATTGCATGTGTGTTCTTTCCACAAACCACATATGGATCCACTAGAGTCATTGCATGTATGTTCTTATCCTAAACCAACACTAGAGTCATTGCATGTGTGTTCTTTTCACAAACCACATATGGATCCACTAGAGTCATTGCATGTGTGTTCTTTCCACAAACCACATATGGATCCACTAGAGTAATTGCATGTGTGTTCTTTTCACAAACCACATATGGATCCACTAGAGTCATTGCATGTGTGTTCTTTCCACAAACCACATATGGATCCACTAGAGTAATTGCATGTGTGTTCTTTTCACAAACCACATATGGATCCACTAGAGTCATTGCATGTGTGTTCTTTTCACAAACCACATATGGATCCACCAGAGTCATTGCATGTATTTTCTTTTCATGAAATACATGGATCAACCAATGTCATTGCATGTGTGTTCTTTTCACAAACCACATATGGATCCACCAGAGTCATTGCATGTATGTTCTTTTAATAAAACACATGGATCAACCAATGTAATTGCATGTATGTTCTTTTCACAAACCACATATGGATCAACCAATGTCATTGCATATATGTTCTTTTCACAAACCACAAGGATCCACCAATGTCATTGCATGTGTGTTCTTTTCACTAACCACATATGGATCCACCAGCGTCATTGCACGTGCGTTCTTTTAATAAACCACATATGGATGCATTAAAGTGATTGGATGTATGTTCTTATCTTAAACCAGCACTAGAGTCGTTGCATGTGCGTTCTTTTAACTAACCACATAGGGATCCACTAGAGTCATTGCACGTGTGTTCTATCCACAAACCACATATGGATCCACTAGAGTCATTGCATGTGTGTTCTTTTCACAAATCACATATGGATCCACTAGAGTCATTGCATGTGTGTTCTTTCCAAAAACCACATATTCATCCACTAGAGTCATTGCATGTATGTTCTTATCCTAAAACAGCACTAGAGTCATTGCATGTGTGTTCTTTTCACAAACCACATATGGATCCAATAGAGTCATTCCATGTGTGTTCTTTCCACAAACCACATATGGATCCACTAGAGTCACTGCATATGTGTTCTTTTCGCAAACCACCTATGGATCCATCAGAGTGATTGGATGTGTGTTCTTTTCCCAAACGACATATGGATCACCAGAGTCATTGCATGTATGTTCTTTCCATAAAACACATGGATCAACCAATGTTATTGCATGTGTGTTCTTTTCACAAACCACATATGGATCCCCTAGAGTCATTGCATGTATGTTCTTTTCATAAAACACATGGATCAACCAATGTCATTGTATATGTTCTTTTCACAAACCACATATGGATCAACCAATGTCATTACATGTATATTCTTATCACAAACCACATGGATCCACCAATGTCATTGCATGTGTGTTCTTTTCACAAACCACATATGGATCCACCAGAGTCATTGCATGTGTATTCTTTTCATGAACCACATATGGATCCACTAGAATCATTGCATGTATGTTCTTATCCTAAACCAACACTAGAGTCATTGCAGGTGTGTTCTTTTCACAAACCACATATGGATCCACTAGAGTCATTGCATGTGTGTTCTTTCCACAAACCACATATGGATCCACTAGAGTCATTGCATGTATGTTCTTATCCTAAACCAGCACTAGAGTCATTGCATGTGTGTTCTTTTCACAAACCCCATATGGATCCACTACAGTCATTGCATGTGTGTTCTTTCCACAAACCACATATGGATCCACTAGAGTAATTGCATGTGTGTTGTTTTCACAAACGACATATGGATCCACTAGAGTCATTGCATGTGTGTTATTTCCACAAACCACATATGGATCCACTAGAGTAATTGCATGTGTGTTATTTTCACAAACCACTTATGGATCCACTAGAGTCATGGCATGTGTGTTCTTTTCACAAACCACAATGGATCCACCAGAGTCATTGCATGTATTTTCTTTTCATGAAATACATGGATCAACCAATGTCATTGCATGTATGTTCTTTTCACAAACCACATATGGATCAACCAATGTCATTGCATGTATGTTATTTTCACGAACCATATGGATCCACCAATGTCATTGCATGTGTGTTCTTTTCACTAACCACATATGGATCCACCAGCGTCATTGCACGTGCGTTCTTTTAATGAACCACATATGGATGCATTAAAGTCATTGCATGTATGTTCTTATCCTAAACCAGCACTAGAGTCATTGCATGTGCGTTCTTTTAACAAACCACATATGGATCCAATAGAGTCATTGCACGTGTGTTCTATCCACAAACCACATATGGATCCACTAGAGTCATTGCATGTGCGTTCTTTTAACAAACCACATATGGATCCAATAGAGTCATTGCACGTGTGTTCTATCCACAAACCACATATGGATCCACTAGAGTCATTGCATGTGTGTTCTTTTCACAAATCACATATGGATCCACTAGAGTCATTGCAAGTGTGTTCTTTCCACAAACCACATATTGATCCACTAGAGTCATTGCATGTATGTTCTTATCCTAAAACAACACTAGAGTCATTGCATGTGTCTTTTTTCACAAACCACATATGGATCCAATAGAGTCATTGCATGTGTGTTCTTTCCACAAACCACATATAGATCCACTAGAGTCACTTCATATGTGTTCTTTTCACAAACCACCTATGGATCCACCAGAGTGATTGGATGTGTGTTCTTTTCACAAACGACATATGGATCACCAGAGTCATTGCATGTATGTTCTTTTCATAAAACACATGGATCAACCAATGTTATTGCATGTGTGTTCTTTTCACAAACCACATATGGATCCCCTAGAGTCATTGCATGTATGTTCTTTTCATAAAACACATGGATCAACCAATGTCATTGTATATGTTCTTTTCACAAACCACATATGGATCAACTAATGTCATTACATGTATATTCTGATCACAAACCACATAGATCCACGAATGTCATTGCATGTGTGTTCTTTTCACAAACCACATATGGATCCACCAGAGTCATTACATGTGTGTTCTTTTCATGAACCACATATGGATCCACTAGAATCATTGCATGTATGTTTTTATCCTAAACCAATACTAGAGTCATTGCACGTGTGTTCTTTTCACAAACCACATATGTATCCACTAGAGTCATTGCATGTGTGTTCTTTCCACAAACCACATATGGATCCACTAGAGTCATTGCATGTATGTTCTTATCCTAAACCAACACTAGAGTCACTGCATGTGTGTTCTTTTCACAAACCACATATGGATCCACTAGAGTCATTGCATGTGTGTTCTTTCCACAAACCACATATGGATCAACTAGAGTCATTGCATGTATGTTCTTATCCTAAAACAACACTAGAGTCATTGCATGTGTCTTTTTTCACAAACCACATATGGATCCAATAGAGTCATTGCATGTGTGTTCTTTCCACAAACCACATATGGATCCACTAGAGTCACTGCATATGTGTTCTTTTCACAAACCACCTATGGATCCACCAGAGTGATTGGATGTGTGTTCTTTTCACAAACGACATATGGATCACCAGAGTCATTGCATGTATGTTCTTTTCATAAAACACATGGATCAACCAAAGTTATTGCATGTGTGTTCTTTTCACAAACCACATATGGATCCCCTAGAGTCATTGCATGTACGTTCTTTTCATAAAACACATGGATCAACCAATGTCATTGTATATGTTCTTTTCACAAACCACATATGGATCAACCAATGTCATTACATGTATATTCTTATCACAAACCACATGGATCCACCAATGTCATTGCATGTGTGCCCTTTTCACAAAGCACATATGGATCCACCAGAGTCATTGCATGTGTGTTCTTTTCATAAACCACATATGGATCCACTAGAATCATTGCATGTATGTTCTTATCCTAAACCAACACTAGAGTCATTGCATGTGTGTTCTTTTCACAAACCACATATGGATCCACTAGAGTCATTGCATGTGTGTTCTTTCCACAAATGACATATGGATCAACTAGAGTTATTGCATGTATGTTCTAATCCTAAACTTGCACTAGAGTCATTGCATGTGTGTTCTTTTCACAAACCACATATGCATCCACTAGAGTCATTGCATGTGTGTTCTTTCCACAAACCACATATGGATCCACTCGAGTAATTGCATGTGTGTTCTTTTAACAAATCACATATGGATCCACTAGAGTCATTGCATGTGTGTTCTTTCCACAAACCACATATGGATCCACTAGAGTCATTGCATGTGTGTTCTTTTCACAAACCACATATGGATCCACTAGAGTCATTGCATGTGTGTTCTTTCCACAAACCACATATGGATCCACTAGATTCATTGCATGTGTGTTCTTTTCACAAACCACATATGGATCCACTAGAGTCATTGCATGTGTGTTCTTTTCACAAACCACATATGGATCCACCAGAGTCATTGCATGTATTTTCTTTTCATGAAATACATGGATCAACAATGTCATTGCATGTGTGTTCTATTCACAAACCACATATGGATCCACCAGAGTCATTGCATGTATGTTCTTTTCACAAACCACATATGGATCAACCAATGTCATTGCATGTATGTTATTTTCACAAACCACATGGATCCACCAATGTCATTGCATGTGTGTTCTTTTCACTAACCACATATGGATCCACCAGCGTCATTGCACGTGCGTTCTTTTAATGAACCACATATGGATGCATTAAAGTCATTGCATGTATGTTCTTATCCTAAAACAGCACTAGAGTCATTGCATGTGCGTTCTTTTAACAAACCACATATGGATCCACTCGAGTCATTGCACGTGTGTTCTATCCACAAAGCACATATGGATCCACTAGAGTCATTGCATGTGTGTTCTTTTCACAAATCACATATGGATCCACTAGAGTCATTGCATGTTTGTTCTTTCCACAAACCACATATTCATCCACTAGAGTCATTGCATGTATGTTCTTATCCTAAAACAGCACTAGAGTCATTGCATTTGTGTTCTTTTCACAAACCACATATGGATCCAATAGAGTCATTGCATGTTTGTTCTTTCCACAAACCACATATGGATCCACTAGAGTCACTGCATATCTGTTCTTTTCACAAACCACCTATGGATCCACAAGAGTGATTGGATGTGTGTTCTTTTCACAAACGACATATGGATCACCAGAGTCATTGCATGTATGTTCTTTTCATAAAACACATGGATCAACCAATGTCATTGCATGTGTGTTCTTTTCACAAACCAGATGTGGATCCACCAGAGTCATTGCATGTATTTTCTTTTCATAAAACACATGGATCATACAATGTCATTGTGTGTGTGTTCTTTTCAGAAACCACCTATGGATCAACTAATGTCATTACATGTATATTCTGATCACAAACCACATGGATCCACGAATGTCATTGCATGTGTGTTCTTTTCACAAACCACATATGGATCCACCAGAGTCATTACATGTGTGTTCTTTTCATGAACCACATATGGATCCACTAGAATCATTGCATGTATGTTCTTATCCTAAACCAACACTAGAGTCATTGCACGTGTGTTCTTTTCACAAACCACATATGTATCCACTAGAGTCATTGCATGTGTGTTCTTTCCACAAACCACATATGGATCCACTAGAGTCATTGCATGTATGTTCTTATCCTAAACCAACACCAGAGTCATTGCATGTGTGTTCTTTTCACAAACCACATATGGATCAACTAATGTCATTGCATGTATGTTATTTTCACAAACCACATGGATCCACCAATGCCATTGCATGTGTGTTCTTTTCACTAACCACATATGGATCCACCAGCGTCATTGCACGTGCGTTCTTTTAATGAACCACATATGGATGCATTAAAGTCATTGCATGTATGTTCTTATCCTAAACCAGCACTAGAGTCATTGCATGTGCGTTCTTTTAACAAACCACATATGGATCCACTTGATTCATTGCACGTGTGTTCTATCCACAAAGCACATATGGATCCACTAGAGTCATTGCATGTGTGTTCTTTTCACAAATCACATATGGATCCACTGGAGTCATTGCATGATTGTTCTTTCCACAAACCACATATTCATCCACTAGAGTCATTGCATGTATGTTCTTATCCTAAAACAGCACTAGAGTCATTGCATTTGTGTTCTTTTCACAAACCACATATGGATCCAATAGAGTCATTGCATGTTTGTTCTTTCCACAAACCACATATGGATCCACTAGAGTCACTACATATCTGTTCTTTTCACAAACCACCTATGGATCCACCAGAGTGATTGGATGTGTGTTCTTTTCACAAACGACATATGGATCACCAGAGTCATTGCATGTATGTTCTTTTCATAAAACACATGGATCAACCAATGTTATTGCATGTGTGTTCTTTTCACAAACCACATATGGATCCCCTAGAGTCATTGCATGTATGTTCTTTTCATAAAACACATGGATCAACCAATGTCATTGTATATGTTCTTTTCACAAACCACATATGGATCTACCAATGTCATTACATGTATATTATTATCCCAAACCACATGGATCCACCAATGTCATTGCATGTGTGTTCTTTTCACAAACCACATATGGATCCACCAGAGTCATTGCATGTGTGTTCTTTTCATGAACCACATATGGATCCACTAGAATCATTGCATGTATGTTCTTATCCTAAACCAACACTAGAGTCATTGCATGTGTGTTCTTTTCACCAACCACATATGGATCCACTAGAGTCATTGCATGTGTGTTATTTCCACAAACCACATATGGATCCACTAGAGTCATTTCATGTATGTTCTTATCCTAAACCAGCACTAGAGTTATTGCATGTGTGTTCTTTTCACAAACCACATATGGATCCATTAGAGACATTGCATGTGTGTTCTTTCCACAAACCACATATGGATCCACTAGAGTAACTTTAGGAGAGATACTACTCATAGATAAACATGAAAAAACATCAGGAATATCTATTCATGGCTTAACATGTGGAAATTCTTACCAAGATATTAGAAACTACACAAAGAACTCGGGGTCATCATCCAACTCTTCTTGTCCCAATGGAGCAACATGGCCATCATTTATGTAAGCCTCATCATCATCCATATCATCATCAGATTCGAAAAGAACATCTTCAAACTCAACCAGTTTTATATTTTTGATGACAGTAGCATGAACACTGGATCGTTCATCATCGTTTCTGCACCAACTAGTGATCTCTTCAGGTATAATAGTTTCTGGCACCATAATTTCCGCATCAACGACATCCAGTACGTCTGCATCACCGCCTTCATCGGCTTCAGCAGCTTCATCAAGGCCTACACCATTTAAAACAGAAGGAGCAAACAAATTGCGTGGATTCATTTTAATAACACTTGCCCAATGAGGGTTCTTCACATCTCTCACATAGAAGACCTGTTCAGCCTGGAGCCCTAGAATGTAAGGTTCTCCCTTGAATCGGTGTAGAGTTGTGTCAAGGTCAATAATTCCATATTTATCCTTCTTATACCCCTTACTCTGAGTTTTTTTCGGTAGCAGGCACATCAAACCAGTCATACTGGAATAGAGCAACCTCCTTATCAGGAGGAAAGTCAAGAACTATGATTTTCTTGATCACCCCATAATAATCAATATTGCATGTGGTTTCATCGCCCTTGACTATGACACCACTATTTTGGGTACTCAAGTCCTGCTCTATGTACGAATTCCGAAAGTAATATCCATTTATAACTGTACGGTTGTAAACATGAGCTAGGTGATCAGGTCCTTTAGCTAGTGAATATATAAGATTGCTAACTTTCCCATCCTTGCGGAGTTCTGTGATCTGTTTCATGGAATAGTATATATGTGAGGGAAATGTATATCGCTGGTACGTCATTACTAGGAACATCTATACTACTTACAAAAGAGCCAACATTTTTTCAAGATGTACACAAAGGAAATCTAGACAAGTATATTGCAAGGTTCCATTATGTAGAATTATCTATAATATCTATAAAGTTCATCCCCACTAAAATGCATTTAATGTTTGCAAGCAGAAATCTGGTACAGCCACATCACCCCTATTGTCCCTATCCATTGGATTTCAGATATACGGCTGTCCATAATGTGTCTTGGTCCTGATCCAGACTCACCAGACCCATGACATGCAATCCCAGGCGTATCACTCAAGAAAAAGGAAAAAAGACTGAAGCGCTAGTGAAGCCGGTTACTTATCCTGCCCGGAGTCCCCCTGCATCTTGCTACAAACATTTTTCCCGTTACAATAAGTATTTGACGCGATGAAACTGAATTTGTTGAAATATAGTATCGCCACAAAAACTCCACATTGTCGTAGTAGCTTCTTGCTACAAACATTTTGTCCGTTGCGATACGTATTTTGCGCGACGGAACTGTTTTTTGTTGAAATAGAGTATTGCCACGAAAGTTTAAATTTCCGCAATAGCTTCTTGCTACAAAAAATTGACAGTTGCGGTAACTGTTTATCGCCACGAGTGAAATGTTCGTTGCAATAATTTAATGCCACGAGCCTAGCGGTTCGTGGCAAAATGGCTAATGCTACAAAACAAGAGATGTTGCTATAGGTTATTACCATGATTGGTTATTGCCACGAAAGAGCATACGCCATGAAACATGCGTCGTTGCCATAGGTTATTGCAACAAATTTCTATCGCCACAAACTATCAATTGCCACGATTCGTTCGTATGTTGCATTAAGTTATCTCCACAAACCAAATTGTGGTGATAAGTGGGTGTTGCCATGGGAAAAAATGTGGCAACTGCCGCAATTGTTGTTGCAATAGAACACTTTATTGCCACGATTGCTTTTTCATTGCGATAGGCTATTACCATGTGTTTAATTGCAACGCTTGCCAACGAGCGGTATTTCGTGGCAATAGGTACATATTTCCACAAATAGGCACATATTGTGACAAATAATTTTGTTGCAATAGACCCAAATCCTTGTAGTGAGCCTCGATGAATTATTTTGCCTTGAAGATCTTGAATCACTTTCATGCCATGATTAGTCCTGTTTTGTTGCAAGCATGATTATGACAGCTATCGCTCTCTCGGTTGTCGCTCCCTTACTATTGCTAGCCTTCACTTTCACTGAGTATGTTTTACTCATGTTTCCAACTCCCTAAAACCAAATATTGACAAAGTGTCCACCATACCTACCTATTAGCATCATTTTCTACTTCCATGCATATTCAATATGCCTTGTTTTCTTCCGAATAAAATGTTTGCTTGTTATGAGAAAGTTAGTTAGTAAAGTTCGCACGAACTTGATGGCACACTTTATTTTCTTGCATTTAATAAACCTGAACCATTGCGTCCTTCTTTGTTGCCTATATGCTTGCGCTTTATAAGTTGAAGTTAGCATAACCATGTATCATGGGGAACGCTTTCAACAGTGCACTGGTACTTAGTACCTCATTGATATCATGTTCTTTTGCTTATGGATCCTGGCGGTGTGAAATAAAAGTGGAACTTGTAAGATCATGGAGTTTGTATGTATGTTAGAGAAATGCCTGGGCCGCTAGGCTAAGCCATGTCTAATCATGGTGGAAACTTGCAGCATCCCCATAGTGAGCACTCTATGAAGCATCCTCAGTAAAAACCTATGCAAATAGCAAATAAAAAGATCGCTGAGATGCTCATTGTCTGCTTGCCTTGTCATTTTGATTATGGGATAGCTCATGTATCATGTGCAAGGGGAACCCCGTTGGCGGTTCTCTATGATACGTATATACTTACAATGACAAGAGCTTACTCGTGACAGAAGTTGAGTAGCATGAGGATCGGTCTTCGTAAGTAAGGGGCATGAGACTTCGATTTATAACTTGTCAAGCATATCCTCTTAGTTGTGTCACTTTAACCTTAACCATTTAAAGATGCTTATGATAGGGGAAATGAGATCTCAAAGCTAACGAGTACCATACTTTCAGCATTTGGAAGCCTTTCAAACTATTCAAAAAAATTTCCTTTACTTGTTGAGTCTCCACATATTATTTGAGCACCTTCTTGAGAGGATAGTTGTCATTCTTTGTGGTTGTCTCAAAACTTGATTATTTGTGTTATGACTTTGATGCTTGTATCTTTGATATCTTTACTTCTAGTCTTCACCTGAACTTTAGAAGTGCCTTGGCATTCATAATCAAAGGCAAGCGAGATACCACTCTATCATACCTTGTTATGAGCATTGTAATGTTGCTTATGTTTATGCTTCATGCTACTTATTATTTTTGAGTTGGAATCTCTTCATAGCTTGCAATGCCTATTAAGTAAACTTAGTTGCATATTCCTTATTATGAATTGTCCAAGTAGTTGATGACATGCTGAGAATATATACATCATATGAAGCAAATGTCTTCGTGAAAGTTCTTTTAACGCACTCAGTTTTCAACTGAATTGCTTGAGGACAAGCAATAAGCTAAGCTTGGGGGGAGTTGATACGTCCAAAATGTATTTACTTTCCCAAATACTTTTGCTACTGTTTCTCCTCTAAACTTGTGTGATTTGGATGCAACTAACACGGACTGACGCTGTTTTCAGCAGAATTGCATTGGTGTCTACTTTTTTGTGCAGAAAATCAACTATCAGGAAAAATCCTGGAAAATATGCCAAAAATCCTATTTCACCAAAAGACTCCGGGAGCCAGAATACGAGACGGAGGGGGGCTAGGCCCAGGCCACACCACCTGGCTACGCGGGCTAGCCCAGGCCACGCCAGGGGGTGGTCTGGCCGCCCAAGACTCCCCTCGGTCCCCCTCTTCGCCTATAAGTTGCCTTCTGACCTAAAAACTTAGGGGGGGTTCGACGTTTTTCCAGAAGGAGTTCCGCTCCGCCGCCACCACCAGATTCCACGAAATAGCACCAGAAACTCCGTTCTGGCACCCTGCCGGGACGGGGAATTGGAGGAGACCATCGCTTCTCCATCGACCATCCATGTTTCCCCCATCTATGTGTGAGTAATCCCCCGCTGTAGGCTATGGGGATGGTAGGGATTGGATGAGATCATTCATGTAATGGCATCAGATTGTTAGGGCATGGTGCCTAGTATCTTCTATTAGTGCTTTATGACGTTGTTGCGACTTGTTATGCATAATGCTTGTCACTACGGCCTGAGTGCCACGATTTCATATCTGAACATGTTATTGATTCATTATGATAGTATTGTTTATGGTCTTACCTGCAAGTTGTATACACACGTTGTTGTCCGGAACCAATGGCCCCGAAGTGACAGAAATCGGGATAACCGGAGGGAATGGCTTTGATGTGAGGATCACATGTGTTCACGGAGTGTTAATGCTTTGCTCCGGTGCTCTATTAAAAGGAGCACCTTAATTGCCAGTAGTTCCCTTGAGGCCCCGCTGCAAACGAGCTGGCAGGACAAAAGATGTTGTGCAAGTTCACATTGCGAGCATGTATGACTATATATGGAACACATGCCTAGAATTATCTAGTACATGGATGCTTTATCTTATTTATCTGCAATTGCCCTATGTTCTGATTGCTATGTGAATTGTCTTGTCCATGCAACGCTGTCCATCCATCCCTATGCCTACCGCACTTGAATCCTATTGTTTACTACTATTGTTACTGCTGTCTTTACTTTACTACTTCTGCTACTTTACTATTCCTACTACAAAACTGTTGCTACTGATAAACTGCTGTGAGCAAGATTGTTTCCAGGTGCAGCTGAATTGACAACTCAGTTGTTACGGCTTATAAATATTCTTTGGCTCCCCTTGTGTTGAATCAATAAATTGGGTTTCACTTCCCTCGAAAATACTGCGATACAACCCCTATACTTGTGGGTCATCACACACATGCAATGACATTGGTTGATCCATGTGTTTTAGGAAAAGAACATACATCCAATGACTTTGGTGGATCCATATGTGGTTTGTGAAAAGAACACACATGCAATGATTCTGGTGGATCCGTAGGTGATTTGGTTGCAAAGAACACACATGCAATGACTCTACTGTATCCATATATCGTTTGTGGAAAGAACACACATGCAATCACTCTAGTGGATCCATATGTGGTTTGTGAAAAGAACACACATGCAATGACTCTGGTGGATCCATATGTGGTTTGTGAAAAGAACATACATGTAATGACATTGGTGGATCCATGTGGTTTGTGAAAAGAACATACATGCAATGACATTGGTTGATCGATATGTGGTTTGTGAAAAGAACATACATGCAATGACATTGGTTGATCCATGTGTTTAATGAAAAGAACATACATGCAATGACTCTGGTGGATCCATATGTGGTATGTGAAAAGAACACACATGCAATGACATTGGTTGATCCATGTGTTTTATGAAAAGAACATACATCCAATGACTCTGGTGGATCCATATGTGGTTTGTGAAAAGTACACACGCAATGATTCTGGTGGATCCATAGGTGATCTGTGAAAAGAACACACATGCAATGACTCTAGTGGATCCATATGTCGTTTGTGGAAAGAACACACATGCAATCACTCTAGTGGATCCATATGTGGTTTGTGAAAAGAACACACGTGCAATGACATTGGTTGATCCATGTGTTTTACATCCAATGACTCTGGTGGATCCATATGTGGTTTGTGAAAAGAACACACATGCAATGATTCTGGTGGATCCATATGTGATTTGTGAAAAGAACACGCATGCAATGACTCTAGTGGATGCATATGTCATTTGTGGAAAGAACATACATGCAATGACTCTGGTAGATCCATATGTGGTTTGTGAAAAGAACACACATGCAATGACTCTGGTGGATCCATAGGTGGTTTGTGAAAAGAACACACATGTAATGACTCTAGTGGATCCATATGTGGTTTGTGAAAAGAACACACATGCAATGACTCTAGTGCTGGTTTAGGATAATAAAATACATGCAATGAGCCTAGTGGATCAATATGTGGTTTGTGGAAAGAACACACATGCAATGACTCTAGTGGATCCATATGTGATTTGTGGAAAGAACACACATGCAATGAGTCTATTGGATCCATATGTGGTTTGTGGATAGAACACACGTGCAATGACTCTAGTGCATCCATATGTGGTTTGTTAAAAGAACACACATGCAATGACTCTAGTGCTTGTTTAGGATAAGAACATACATGCAATGACTTTAGTGGATCCATATGTGGTTCATTAAAAGAACACACATGCAATGACTCTGGTGGATCCTATCGTTGTATTGGGAACGACAGTACCTGAGAAGGTTAGATAGAGGTGTGGGGACTAGCAGGGAAGCTATCGACGGCTTCCACGGGCGGGATTGGATACAAGCAAGCATAGCTGGACGCAGGAAGTACCCAGGTTCGGAGCCCTCGTGATGAGGTAAAACCCCTACTCCTGCCAGATCTGACTATGGGGGGATATACGAACTACAAGTACTCCTTGAGCTGTATTCTCTAGCTACTGCCTTAAATGCAATGAGACCAACCCTTACTACTGTGGCCTTGCCTCTCCTTATATAGGCAGAGAGGCAACGGTCTCACTGGCCAGTCCGATTGGTGGGCCCCACAGGCGGGTCCCAGCCGGCTGGTCATCTACAGTATCCGGTACGGTGTGTCCCATCGGAGTATGAGCGGTATGGCTATCGTAGGCACAATGGATGTCGTGCGAGCTGTCGTCAGCATCGGGCCACTGTTCCTGCATCATCCTCGCAAAGTCTTCGGTATGGCCGAGTAGTGGCCGGTCTTGTCACCATATAGGGCGTGCCATGCGCTGATACGCATGTCGTCTTGTCTCCTTGATTGGTTCCGGCTACGTCGTCATAGCCGGCTACTTCTTGTTGATCCGACTACCGTGTGGTAGCCAGCCTGGCCTGCTTTGTCCGGCTGCATCTGGTCAGCCGGACGCGATCCGACTGTACATTTTCTTGTCCGGTTGGGGTATCTGGGGATTATCCCCCCGACACTAGCCCCCGAGTGCGTGTGGATTCCACGCTTAGGCGAAATGTGCGCGCGCTCCCTCCTGATTTTGAATTTGTGTCCGACTATGCCTGGCGGTTGCGCTACCCGTGACGTTAGTGCTGACACCGGCCACGCGCGCACGCGCCATCATTGCACTGTGGTGGGCATTGTAATGTCCCGTCGCACGTCGCCTCGGGAAGCTGCTGCCCGGCGCTTCGGTTCTCGCTCCAGGATCTTCTGCGCCTCCCGCGTCGGCACATGGGATCAGGGTGGTAGTTGGGTTGGGGTTGCCTGGATGCCTGCCACGTGGCGTCATGGACGGTTCCTCTTCCGGCCCTTTAAAGGGACGCCGTGGGAGAGGCAGTTCCCTTCCTTCGCTCCCTCGCTTCCAGTTGCCCTTTCCTTTCCGCGCTCCTGCCCTCTGCGCTCTTCCTTTCTGTCGTTGTAGCCCGCTGCACCGCCCGTTCGTCGTCGTCGACGATACGGGTCACCGCCACTCCTCCGTCGCCGCGCCTCCTTGCTAGCCGGAGATGGCAGCCGACCGCGGGGCCTGGTGTGGCTCCTCCATCACCAAGGATCAGATCCAGAAGTACCGTGCCACCCGCGTCCTCCCGCCGGAGGAGGAAGTGGCGGTGCGGCTAGCGCCGGCGGGAGAGGTGTAGCCGCACCCCGCGCAGGGGGAGCGGGTCATCTTTCTCTTGCATCTGTCGCGTGGGTTCGCGCTGCTGGTGCATCCCTTCTTCCTCACTTTCTTTCTGTTCTTTGACCTCCGCCTCCACCACCTCGGCGCCAATACAATCGGAAGCTGGCGCACTTCGTGGCGTTCTACGAGAGCTATCTGGGATCCAATCAGATCTCGGGCTCTTCTGCCGGCTCTTCCGAGTCCGGCCGCCGGTGCAGTTCACGCATGGGCCGTTAGTCGTCTGCGGCGGCGCCTCGATCTACTCCCACGCGCAGACCGGCTACCCAAAGTTCCTTCTGCACGACACGGTACGACTGTGGCAGCAGTCGTACTTCTATGTCAAGAACGTCACCAACGTCGACCGGATCAATCTTCCGGCCTTCCAGGATGTTGAGTCCAGCCGGCTGCACTAGGACTTGAAGATCTACGGCGACAAGGCGGAGTCGGATGCGATGCTGAAATGCATGCGCTCCCTCGTCCACTGCCGGCTAACCGGCCTGGACGTTACCCTTAGCTGGATGTCCCGGCTGACGATGCCGTTGCAGCAGCGAGCGCACAAGATGTGCTTCTACTCTGGCTGGCTGGACCTGACCCGACTGTCGGGCCATGATCCCCGCTACCACAACCTGAAGGAGTGGGTGTGGATGACCACCAAGGAGCAGCTGCCAGAGGGCTGGAAGTTTAGTCTGGCGCCCTACAGCCGGGAGAACCGCGCGCCCTGGGTAGGTCCCCCTAGCCGGAGTTTTTCTTTCATATTTCTTACCCTTATTTCTTGTCTAATCCGACTAATCTCTTGTATTCGGCAGATGTTCCCTTGCATCCTTCGCGAGGAGGGTGAGGCTCCCCTCGAGGAGTTCACGCCTGACTTGCCCGAGCCACGTGCTCGGCGGTCTAGCGAGGAGTCGGACGGGGACGGGGGTGCATTCCCCAGCCGGAACGACGAGCCGGCTACCGACCCCCATCCGGAGGTTGACGAGGAGGAGGAGGCTGCACCGGCCCCTGATCCAGCGTAGCGCCCTGCGACGAACAGCAAAGCTGGCGGGAGCGGCTCCAGCCGTTCCGGCTCTCGCCGGCCCCCAAGAGGAGCCGGACCAGCGCCATTCCGCCAAGTCGCCTGGGCCGGAAGAAGGGGCCGCCTCCGGTTGTGCCGGGGTACGTCTTTCCTCCTCCGCTTTCATCATCTTCCCCCTATTTCTTTTCCTGCCTTTCTACCTTTGGTTTATTTGCTTTTCTCTCCTTCCTCTTGTCTTCTGTCTTCTTAGCGCGTTGGTCTCCTTTGGAGCCGCGAGCCTGGCTCGAGCGCCGACCGGGTCGCCGCCCCGTGCTCCGACTGCGCCTGCCAGCGCCCCTCCTTCTTCTGAGGCACCACTTCCGCCTCTACCTCGAGCTGAACCAGCTGCCCCAGCCGGATCAGAGGGTCCCCAGCCGGAGTCGGAGGGTTCTCAGCCGGGTGGCTCTTCCGCGGGCGCGCGGGGGGCCGCTACCGGCAAGGAGATCATGGTTGTGGGCGATGACAACTCCGACGAAGAGCCAAGGGAGGAGTGGAGGACAGCAGTGGTTGCCGCGAAGGAGTCCTTGGCCGTCCACCGCGTCGCTGACGGACCTCGCTGCCACCCTTGAATTGGCGGTGAAGGAGATCCGGCTGCTAAAGGCCGCAGCCGGTGGGAACCGGTCCTTAGAGCAGATGCTTGGTGCTACCAACGGGACTTCCCAGAGTAAGTTTGCTTCATCGGGCTTACTTTTTTTGCTGATAGCCAGTTTTGTCGTAGCTATCCTCGTGTGCGCTCAGCACGAGATCGATCGCTTGAAGAAAGTGAACGACCGGCTGAGAAAGTCCAACTCTACTCTGCGGTTGCAGAACAAGGATTGGCACGCGAGGGTAGACGGCCTGGAGGCCACCATCAAGGAGCACGACGCCTCGCTCACCAGCCGGACCGAAGCCTTCAACCTTCTCGAGGCCCAGAACAAGGACCAAGAGAAGGAGATCAAGCGGCTGGCGACGAAGGAGAAGGCTCTAGTGGAGGAGCTGATGCAGGTTGGCCACACGACTAAGGGTAAGTTCTTCTTTTCCGTTTCCCTTTCTTTTCGGATCCGGTAGCCGGATCTGACTCTCTTTTCTGACAGCGTTTTATCCCGGCATAGACCTGCTGGCGTACAACCGGCTGCAGGAGAACTGGCCGGGAGCGCAGCCGACGACCCAGGTGCTCGTCGTCCTTCTTGGCGAAGAAGCTGCCAAGCTTTGTCAAGCGGCACGAGACGTCTTCTCCTTCCTGTGGCCGGATGCTCCGGTTCCGGAGACGATGGCGCAGCTGGCTGCGAAGGTGGGGGAGGTGCCGGCTGCATTGGACCGGCTGCGGGACTTGGCGGCACGAGCCGGAGCGGAGATGGCTCTGGCCCTCATGCTATCCTGGTACAAGGCCTTGCCGCCATCCACCAGGCCCATCCGGAGCTCCGAGGAACCGCCATCAAGATCGCCGACTACGTGGACCCCGACGAGGTGCTCACCGACTCGGAGCCCGTCGGCACTCCTGATGTGGAAGCCCCGACGCAGCTGGGTGCGGGCGCCGGAACACGGTCGCGCTCCACGCCTCCTCCTCCGCCAGAAGCTTCTACCGGCCGCGACGCTCCTCACGGCAAGGGTCTTGCCGCCTAGGCACTGCCCTGGGATGTCGGTTGTATTTGTCTTGCTTTAGTTCAGTTTGCCACTTGTTCGTCTGTACCGGCTGTCTTTGACGCCGGGTAACTTATGGGAGCTTCGCCTCCTTTCTGTTTGTTAATTTTGAACTAGCTTGAGTTCCCTTCATCTTGTGTGCTTCGCATTTTCCTTCAACATTTCGCTGGTTAACTTCTTCCAGCTATACTCCTTTAGCCGGGGGAACTGCACCTCCAGTGGGGGCGCGCTAGCGCACCCACTGGGTGTAGCCCCCGAGATTCATAGTAGCTGGCGTAGCCAAGTGCTTCGAATCTTCCTTCTTTTTCCCAAATCTTCTAACTTTATCCGACTAGACTCGTCTTAGTCGGCTGCTTTCGCTGGCTGAACACCTTCAGCCGGGGGAACTAGCAATCCAGTGGGGGCGCGCGAGCACACTCACTGGGTGTAGCCCCCGAGATTTGGAGTAGCTGGCGTAGCCAGGTGCTTCAAATCTTTCTTGCCTTCTCTTGCTCCTGCCCTTGCCCTCACCTAGGCTCCGAACGGCCAGCTAAATGCCTTTAGCTGGTCGGGAACTACAAGCTCTACTGGGGGCGCGCGAGCGCACCCAGTGGGTGTAGCCCCCGAGATTCGGAGCGCTTGATGAAGGCAAGGACTTCAAATCTTCTTCTCCTTTTCTTCCTGAATTCCGACTCAAGGTAGTCGGGCAAGAATATACATACACATACACATACGTCCTCACAGGTTAATAGGTTAGTCTGGAAAATTATGGCTGGAAAACGGATTTGTTTTTTTGAAAACTAGCTTCCGCCTTTCTGGACACCTGGTCGCTTTCCCGTGCGCTCTGCTGTTTTCGCTGCGTCCTTGCCGGGCAGCCGGGTTGCGGTCTACAGCCGGAATCGAAGGGAGCTGAATATACATTGCGCATGGTACTGACGGCTTCGTAACCAGATTGGCTTAAGCTAGTTGCAAGGCCGGGACGCCCGGTCTGTCGCGTTTCCTCCCCATTTTTCATGTGGGATGTCTTGGGCTTTTGCTCTTGCTAGCCGGACAGCCGGGTTGCGGTCTGTAGCTGAGACGAAGAGTGGGCCTCTAACATCGTCGCACACTACTCAGTCGGTTTGTTGACTTAGCAGGCCGGGCCAGCCGGCGAGCCCCCGGGTAGGGGTTGCTGGAGCCGGAAAACCAGAACCGAAAAACAGATGCAAAACATATTTCTAGCAAGGAGCCCCCGAGCATCTCGTAGGGGTCTGCATTTTCATTCATAGGGTTTGCCGGATACATACACTGTCTGGCGACTAGGTGTAAAACGGGTGCAGCAAGGCCTCGTTCCAGGGACGCTCAGTTTCCTCGTCTGACTTGTCCATATTGTTCTTGCACGGCTGCTGCTTATCAATTAGGTAGTAGGAGTCGTTGGGAAGTGCCCGGCTGATGATGAAGGGGCCCTCCCAAGGTGGTGATAGCTTGTGCATGCCATTCGTGTCTTGCACCAGCTGGAGAACCAGGTCGCCCACGTGGAATGCGACTGGGCGGATCCGACCTGAATGGTAGCGGCGTAGTCGTTGCTGGTACAGGGCTGACCTGGACAGAGCCAGCTCGCGGGCCTCCTCCAGGAGGTCCACTCCGTCCTCCCACGCCTCCTGGTTGGCCTTTTCATCGTATAGGAGCTTGCGTGGTGAGTCGAACTCGATGTCCGTGGAGAGGACGGCTTCCGATCCATAGACCAGGAAGAACGAGGTGTAGCCGGTTGATCTACTCGGCGTGGTGCAGAGGCTCCATAGCACAGTCGGAAGCTCCTCGATCTAGCATCCTGGTGACCGCTCCAACGGCTCAATGAGACGCGGCTTGATACCGGCTAGCACCAAGCCATTTGCTCTTTCGACTTGCCCGTTGGACTACGGGTGCGTGACGGAGGCAAGGTCTAGCCGGATGCCCTTGTTGCTGCAGAACCGGGCCAAGGCCCCCTTGGCGAAGTTTGTGCCGTTGTCGGTGATGATGGTGTTGGGGTAGCCGAACCGGTTGATGATGTTTGTGGCCCCGTCCGGCTTCCGGATAGGCTTGGCCTCGATCCACTTCGTGAATTTATCCACCGCCACCAGCAGATGGGTCATACCCGCGCGCACTCGCTTGAAGGGACCGACCATGTCGAGGCCCCAAACCGCGAAGGGCCAGGTGATCGGTATGGTCTTGAGTACCGAAGTTGGCATGTGCCTGAGCTGACTGAAGCGCTGGCACCCATTGCACGCGCGGACCAGCTGCTCAGCGTCCTCGAGGGTGGTGGGCCAATAGAAGCCATGGCAAAACGCCTTGGCGACTATCGCCCTTGACGAAGCGTGGTGCCCGCACTCGCCCTGGTGGATGTCCTTGAGTAGCCGGTAGCCCATGTCTACATCGACACACCTTTGAAAAATGCCGGATACGCTGCGCTTGTATAGTTCGCCATTGATGATGGTGTACGTGTGCGCACGGCGCTGGATTTGCCTGGCTTCCACCTCGTCATCCGGAAGTTCTCCGTAGGCGATGTAGTTCATGAAGGGCTGTGCCCAGGATGGCACTTCCCGAATGACAAGGATGCTCCCGCTCTCCGGTTGACAAATGTCGGGGGGTCATCCGGATGACGTACCCGAGACGGCAGCCCCCGAGCTGCTTGTAGAACCGGCAGCCCCCGGGTCTTGCAAGACATAGGGCAATGCCTTGCCGGAGTTGGTGCAGGTCTTCTTATTTGGCGGTTTTGCCGGCTCCGCTTCTGCTGCTCCGTCAGCCGGAGCGCTTCCTGCCCAGATGATGGAGTCTGACTCTAGCGACGGGTTGATGGAGGGCTTGCGCAGTTGCTCCAAGGAAATCCCTGGTGGGATCGCCTACCTGGTGGATTCGATTCAGGCGAGCGAATCGGCTGCCTCGTTGTTACCGCGGGGGACGTGATGAAATTCACATCCGTCGAAGGAGGCGCTGAGCTTCTAGATGTGGAATTGGTAGAGGGCAATGTTTGCATCTCTGGCGTCCCATTCTCCGGACACTTGCTACACCACCAGATCCGAATCACCAAAGCACAGGATCCGGTTGACACCGATCTCCTTGGCTAGCCGGAGTCCTTGCGACAGTGCCTCGTATTCAGCTACGTTGTTGGAGGCCTTGAAGTGGATCTACAGCAGTACTCCAGCCGGTCTCCCTTGGGAGAGGTGAGCACGATGCCGGCTCCCAAGCCCCCGAGCATCTTCGACCTGTCGAAGTGCATCTTCCAGTGGTCCGAATCCGGAACCGGTCGGAGATACTAGGTCTCGGCCCAGTCGACGAGGAAGTCCACCAATGCATGCGACTTGATCGTGAGCCGGGGCTCATACTAGATGGAGTAGGCGGCGAGCTCGATGGCCCATTTGGTGACTCTGTCGGTGGTGTACTTGTTGCCGATGATTTCCGAAAGGGGTGCGGTGCACACGACCTTAATCGGATGCTCCTGGAAGTAGTGCTTGAGCTTCTTGCATGCCAGGTACACGCCGTAGCACATCTTCTGGTAGTGGGGGTAGTTCTGCTTGGAGAGGGAGAGAACCTCGCTGAGGCAGTAGACGGGCCTCTGAACTGGCTGAGCCTTGCCTCCGGGTTCAACTTCATCTGGTACTGGCGAAGGTTGCCAAATGTCTCTCCCAGGTCTTCGAGGAGGGTACACTTCTCCTTGGTTTTGATGACCACATCGTCCACATAAGCATGCACGTTTCTGCCTATCTGCGAGTGCAAGCACTTCTGCATGCAGCGCTGATAGGTAGCGCCTACATTCATTAGACCCAAAGGCATGGTTACGTAGCAGAAAGCCCCGTAGGGGGTGATAAATGATGTCTTAATCTGATCAGCCGGATTTAACCGGATCTGATTGTAACTGGAATAGCAATCTAGAAAAGACAACAAATCACAGCCAGCCGTGGAATCGATAACTTCATCGATACAGGGCAAGGCGAAGGGGTCTTTCGGGCACGCCTTGTTCAGGCTGGTGTAGTCGATACACATGCGCCAGGTCTTGTTCTTCTTCAGCACCAGGACTGGGTTCACTAACCAGTCCGGGTGGTACACTTCCATGATGAACCCGGCTGCAAGGAGCCGGGTGATCTCGTCACCAATTATCTTCCTCTTCTCCTCAATGAATCAGCGTAGAGGTTGCTTGACCGGCTTGGCATCCGGCCGCACATGAAGTGAGTGCTCGGCGAACTCCCTCGGCACACCCGGCATGTCCTTGGGGGACCATGCAAAGATGTCCCGATTCTCACGGAGGAAGTCGACGAGCGCGCCTTCCTATTTGCTATCCAAGCCGGCACCAATGGTGACGAACTTAGTCGGGTCGGAGGGGTCGAGCAAGATCCTCTTCGTATCCCTTGCCGGCTGGAAAGCTCCTTCTCCAGCCAGTTTGCTGCTAGCCGGCATGTCCTGCTAGGCCATCACCACATTGCGCATCATCACGCGCTTCTCCTCGGCTATGATGAGGGCCTCTGCCAGTTTGGAACCGGCTGAGGCGCACTCCATCGACCGCCTGAAGAAGCCGGCGACGGTGATCACGCCATGGGGTCCCGGCATCTTCGTCTTGAGGTACGTGTAGTGGGGTACGACCATGAACTTGGCGAGGGCGGGGCGCCCGAGGAGAGCACGGTAGGAACTCGTAAGGTTTACCACCTCGACCCAGATTGGTTCGCGGCGGAAATTCTCCTCAGCTAGATTTTCCCCAGCGGGGCGCAGGCTGGCCCCGGCAGTACGCCATGGAATGTTGTGGTAGTCGGGCGTAGGTTGCTTTCGCGAATGCCCAGCTTCTCCAGCGAGGACTGGTAGAGGAGGTTGAGGTTGCTACCTCCGTCGACGAGGATGTGTGAGAATCGGCAGGTACGCGCGTTGGAGACGATGAGGGGGTCGAGCACCATGGCGTAGCCCCCGGGAGTCGGCAGCTGCTCCGGCTGGTCTGCACGGCTCTAGGTGATGGGGGTTTCCGACTAGTTCAGGTACTGGGGGACCGGAGAGACGATGGCATTGACCTCCTTGGAGCGTCGCCTGCGGCTGTGCTTGTCGTCCAGCTCCGTCTCGAAGATGTGGTAGGCGGCGTGTGGCTGGGGGTAGCCGTTGTTGTTATTGCCGCCGTTGCCACCGTTACCATCATTCCCGGCTGCCCTAGCCGGTGGTGGTGGTCCGCCGGGAGGGGGCGGGGAGACAAGGCTGGTTACCGTGGTCTTTTAGCTGGCAGGTCCAGCTGCAATTCCGAGTGGTGTGCGTAGCCGATTTGAAGGGCCCGCTGTGCCACTTGCACGGGCCGTCAAACATCTGGTCGAAGGTGAGCCGTGGCTTCTGCCACCTCGCATCGTTAGCCGGTGCGTCGGGCGCACCCTCCACGGCATTGACCTGCCACACGTGGTAGCAAGGCTTCTGCTGTCTGGCTTGGTGGTCCCCATGGAACCGGTTGTCGTTGCTGTGGCATCTAGAGGATGCGGCTTCGCCAGCCGGATTGCTTGGACGGTCGCGAGCCGGCTCCGTAGGAGTCGGACGCCCGTCAGCATTTACTCGGAGGGGCTTCTTCATAGTCGCATGCGCCGTGGCATACTGGTCCGTAACCGTCATGAGTTCCACCATGGTTTTCTCCTGGTCACACAGTAGCCGGTGGCGAAGCATGGTGCCTTCTCGGCAACCCTCGATGAAAAAACTGATGGCCTGGCTCTCCAGGATGCCCTCGCAGGTGTTGCGCAGCTCCGTCCACTTGGCGAGGTACTCGCGGTCAGTCTCGCGGTCACTCTGGACACACAAGGCCAGGTCGCATGTGCGCCCCAGGCGCTTGTACGTGCCATTGAAGTTGCAGACGAATACCTTCTCGAAGTCTGGCCAGGCGTTGATGCTATTGGGCACAAGGCTGTTGAGCCACGTCCTTGCCGACCCGATCAGCATAAGGGGGGCATAGCGTACGGCTGTGCGCTTGTTCCCATGGGCGATGCCGAGTGCCGTAGCATAGTCGGTCAGCCAATCTTCCGGCTTCATGCTGCTGTCATACTTGGGGGTGTCCCTGGGCAGGGAGAACTTATCCGGAAATGGCTCGCTCCGGATGCGGGGTCCGAAACAAATCGGACCGGTAGAATCTTCTTCCTCTGTGACGCGTACTTGAGCGAGGAGCTCGATGCGGTCATGGGCATCCGGACAATCCGGGTTGGGCGCTCCCACCCGGCTCGAGAGACGGGAACCGGCGGGTTTGGGTGCTCCGGTTGGTGGAGGGGGAGGCGGCGTGTTGCTATTCACCGTGTGCTCCTGGCGCGGCTAGCCCTTGTTGCCAGAGCTGCGACGCCTGCTGCGGGCCTTAGCCGGCTGAGGGGAGGACGCCTGCTGGGTGTCGCGCGGCATGCCCCTGCTGTTGGCAGGCAGCTTGCTCCACCTGGAGTAGCTAGGGTCCTCCTGCATCTGCCGGTTGGCATCAGCCTGCTCGTCCGCGATGGGAAGCAGCTCCTGCACGCGAGCGTGCTGGCGGGCTCGCTCCTCGCCCTCCAGATTGGGTAGTTCCTCTGCCGCGGCTCGCAACGCGCGCAAGTTCTTGATGGGCGTGCTCTAGGTGAGTCGGATGAGGGCGGGCGCGGGATCCGGCTCCCCATCCTTTTCCATTCTACCGCCTAGCTCGCCGCCCCGGCGCCGTACCTAGCCACGCCGGCTCGGCTCCGCGGTAGCCAGAGTGAAGCCGTGCACGCGGTCGTACTCGCGCCAGGTGATCTCGAGTTGCTTGCGGGCTATCGCCAGCTCCATGGCCTCCTGGAGGAGGATCTGTCTCTCCATGGTGAAGTTGGCCTTCGCCTCCTCCGGGTTATCCCCGAGGTTAACCGGCGTCAGGAGCCGATAAATGGCATCGTTCACCGAGTTCTGAGGCTGCAGAGGGGCGGAAGTTCCAACCTCGTCCGCGCCTTGCTCCCGCGGCTGGCGGCGATGAGAGCTGGAGCCAGCCATCATGACCTCCACGCCGCAGGACACGACGGAGGCGCTACTGCCCGGATGCGGCAGCTCCGCAACAGAGACGATTTCCCCGGGGAAATGCTCCGGAACGGTGGCGACATAGACGGGGAGGTCGCCGAATAGCAGGACGGTGCCGTTCGCCGGGAAGGAGGTTCCGGCGAAGCAGGAAGCGTTGTCGATGACGCAGTCAAATTTGCCGAGCGTGAGCACCAGGCCGGAGGCCACGCGCTCACCGGCTGAAGTGCGGAGTCCTGTGCGAAACGTGACACCGGTCGAAGCCATGTAGCCCCACGGTGGGCGCCAAATGTCGTTGTATTGGGAACGGCAGTACCTGAGAAGGTTAGATAGAGGTGTGGGGACTAGCAGGGAAGCTATCGACGGCGTCCGTAGGTGGGATAGGATACAAGCAAGCATAACTGGACGCAGGAAGTACCCAGGTTCGGAGCCCTCGTGATGAGGTAAAACCCCTACTCCTGCCGGATCTGACTGTGGGGGGATATACGAACTACAAGTACTCCTTGAGTTGCATTCTCTATCTACTGCCTTAAATTCAATGAGACCAACCCTTACTACTGAGGCCTTGCCTCTCCTTAGATAGGCAGAGAGGCAACAACCTCACTGGCCAGTCCGACTGGCGGGCCCCACAGGCGGGTCCCAGCCAGCTGGTCATCTACAGTATCCGGTACGGTGTGTCCCATCGGAGTATGAGCGGTATGGCTGTCATAGGCACAGTAGACGTCGTGCGAGCTGTCGTCAGCATCGGGCCACTATTCCTGCGTCATCCTCGCAAAGTCTTCGGTATGGCCAAGTAGTGGTCGGTCTTGTCACCGTACAGGGAGTACCGTGCATTGATACGCACGTCGTCCTGTCTCCTTGATTGGTTTCGGCTACATCGTCGTAACCGGCTACTTCTTGAAGATCCGGCTACCGTGTGGTAGCCGGCCTAGCCTGCTTTGTCCGGCTGCATCTGGTCAGCCGCACGCGATCCGACTGCACAATTTCTTGTCCGGTTGGGGTATCTGGGGATCATCCCCCCGACAGATCCATATGTGGTTATCGAAAAGAACACACATGCAATGACATTGGTGGATCCATGTGGTTTATGAAAAGAACATACATGCAATGACATTGGTTGATCCATATGTGGTTTGTGAAAAGAACAGACATGCAATGACATTGGTTGATCCATGTGTTTTATGAAAAGAACATACATGGAATGACTCTGGTGGATCCATATGTGGTTTGTTAAAAGAACACACATGCAATGACATTGGTTGATCCATGTATTTTATGAAAAGAACATACATGCAATGACTCTGGTGGATCCATATGTGGTTTGTTAAAAGAACACACATGCAATGACTCTGGTGGATCCATATGTGGTTTGTGAAAAGAACACATACGCAATGACTCTAGTGGATCCATATGTGGTTTGTGGAAAGAACACACGTGAAATGGCTCTAGTGGATCCATATGTGGTTTGTCAAAAGGACATACATCAATTACTCTAGGAGAGATACTACTCATAGATAACTTTAGGAGAGATACTACTCATTCCTATTGGCAGAAGAACAAGTGCCATTTCACACAGGATATCATGGTATAAATTACATGTAGTATGTTGTTTCCTCATGTATAACTGTATAGTTTAGTGAGCTATTTTTTCTGATGAAAATTCTCAAAAGAGCCGCATCATATATTGCCTTCTCACATTTTCTTGTGCTGGAAATGTATGCATCAGAAATGACACAACTTCCATCACTAAATTTGTTGCAGAGTGGTTGATAAACCATGCACTACTATAACATGTCTTATTTAATTTTTGGTTTTTGGTAGTCACATTTTCTTCCATTTAAAGCTCTTTATAGTTACCAATGATATTATGTTTTGACTATGACAAATTTTGTTTATCTTTTTAGGACTTCTGAGGTGCTTTTATCCTTGTTAAAGACTACAGGTTTCTGCTACAAGACTATACATTGCTACTATCTTCTATGCGATGGGCCATGATCGGTTTTGAATTATTGAGAGTGTTTGTCATGCCCGCCAAACACCATCACTAGTAATGTTCTTGTGGTGCATATCACGACTCAAGTTTGCTGGCTCTAAGTCTATGGGAACATCTTTCTCCTTTTTTCATGTTTAGCCATGTCATGAGAGTTCCCCCAAGTTATCCAGTTAACCTGCTCTTTTTGGGAAATGAATTTTGGTTTGTGACGTATTGGATTTCTTTCATTGAATGGCTGGACCTATCTTTTTTGTCTCTCCTTTTGTACTACTCCCTCCGACCCAAATTAGTTGACTCAGATTTTTCTAGATTAAAAAATGTATCTAGCATTTTTTTAGTGTTAGATACATCTGAATCTAGACAAAACCAAGTCAACTAATTTGGGTCGGAGGGAGTACTATATCCAAATGGCACAGGAGGACCTCCCCTACCATTCAATCTAAAAATAGTTCTAAAAGTAATAATATATGTTACAAGAATTTAAGTTATTTTGCTATTAAAATGAGTTTGCTTCAAAGTATATTCAGTTTCTCAGAGCAATATATAAATTGTTTCATCTATTGGGTTCACAACTGTTTCATATGTTAGGTTGACTTGCTAACATATTGTAGCTCACGGCAGTTGCCACCACCGCATGCAAAAGCACACACACCACAGACAAATCCAACTCTCAATCTCTCATACGCTAGTCATGCCGACTGCTATCTAAGTACATGGTGATGCATTCGGGCGAGACAGGGAGCAGAGGGATGCCGGGTGGCATAGTCGTTCTGATCGCCACCACCGGCATCTGGCAAGGCCACCACGAGCGACGCAGTGCATGTCGCTAGGCACCGCACCGGCGAACAACAAGATCTCAGAGAAGCTTAGCGTTGACGTCAGCTAGGGCCACGTCGGCATCGGCGAGTCGAATGCACTTGAGCAGGCGGCAGTGAGGCGAGAGCCCTCATCTTGGCCTCATAATAAAAGGAAAGGTAATCAGACAACCTATGGTTTCTGTAATAAAATGACCTATGGTTATTTTATAATTGCATCATTTTAATCAGACCACGATTTAAAAATTATAAATAATGGGAAAAATCAAGATTGTTGCAATAGCTTATACATATTACCATGGATACATAAATTATCACAACATGCAATAATTATTGCAACACAATGAGGTTAAGGCAACCTATGGTTTTTCTGTAATAAAATGACCTATGGTTATTTTCTAATTGCATCATTTTAATCAGATTGCGATTTAAAAATTATAAACAATGGGAAAAATCAAGATTGTTGCAATACCTTATACATATTACCATGGATACATAACTTGTCGCAATATGCAATAATTATCACAACATAGTAAGGTTAAGGCAAAACCGCTATTACGACAAATACGTATTTTGTTGCAATATAAGTAGTTTATTGCAACAATATGAATACCTAGCGCAACATGGGAAAATGTTGCAATATATTTCAAAATATTACCACAATCTTTTGCTTTTGTTTCATTAGCTAGTCTCTATTGCAACAAGGTGACAATTTCTCACGACAACGCAGAATTGTCGCAATAGGACCACCATATTATAACGCCAAGGTGTTTTGTTGCAATACACGTCATCTATTGCGACAAAAAAGGTAGTTACCGCAACAAAACTAAATTGTGGCAACATGTGGATCCTATTGCCACAAACAAGAATTTCGTGGCAATATTGCATTCTATTGCAACAAAAACTGTCCATTGCAATAATTATTGTTGCAATAGACCAGATTCCTTGTAGTGGCTTAACTGATTATTTCAGTCATGTGCATGCGTGAGCATGTGCCAAGTCAATTCAAATGAAACATTCGGAGGAGGATACCACGGTGTCTGATGTCTACGCACTTCTATTATTGTAAACAGTTGTTGGGCCTCCATGTGTAGAGGTTTGTAGAACAACAGCAAGTTTTCCCTTAAGTGGATCACCCAAGGTTTTTCGAACTAAGGGAGGAAGTGGTCAAAGGTATTCCCTCTCAAGCAATCCTGCAATCAAGATACAAGAAGTCTCTTGTGTCCCCAAATATAACTCATAACAAGTATTTGTAATCTCTAGCCTAAGTGCCACCATGGTGTGCACGCTGTCACTTTCACACACATGGGGAGAGTAGAGATCTATTAAACCACTTGAGTAGCAAGGTAGATCTATAGATTACAAGCTCATGATCTCAATAAGATCATGCATAGAGAGAGAGATGAACACATAGCTACCGGTAGAACCCTTAGCCTCGAGAGAGAACTACTCCCTCCTCATCATGGGAATCAACAATGGTGATGGAGATGTTGGTGGAGATCGATGGAGATGGCTCCGGGGCACTTCCCCGTCCCGGCAGGGTGCTGGAACAGAGACTTTCTGTCCCCTGAATCTCCGCTTCGGTGGTGGCGGCGCTGCGGAACTTTTTGTGGCTGGAGGCTGGATGATTTAGGGTTTTTGCATCGGGAGGCATCTTATAGGCAAAGAGGCAAGGTCGGTGGGTGGCCAGGGGGCCCACACCACCTGGTGGCACGGCCAGGGCTAGCCCGCGCCACCATATGGTGTGGCCACCCTGTGGGCCCTCTCCGTCTCGTCTTCTGGCTCCGTGAGTCTTCCGGTAAAATATCGACTTTGGCTTTTGTCCCGTCCAATTCTGAGAATATTCATTTTCTGACTTTCTGGAACCAAAAACAACAGAAAACAGGCAACTGGCACTGTGGCTCTTGTTAATAGGTTAGTCCAAGAAATCATATGAAAAGTACTCCAAAGTGTGGACAAAACATAAGAAAGTAGATAAAACCAAGCATGGAACATCAAAAATTATAGATACATTTGCAATGTATCAGTGTCATACCAAGTTATGAATAGTGTAATGCAAGCAAACATTCATATGACATGCTACAAACTATTAGCAACCTGGAACTAATCATACGAAAGCAAGAACTACTAAGCATCCAAAGATAACATACACCCTACACAAACAGGCTAAGCATGCCCACAATGGTGAGTATATGTACAAAAATGAAAACAAGTAGAGTTCGTTACCAGCCTGTTACCACTCCTCAAGTTCTCATTAATCCTCATTATTGCTCTTCACTTGTATGGCTTGAATAATAATTTGAAACCAATATCCACTAAGGACTGCTGAACCCTCCCCCCAAGCTTAGGCTTTTGGCCTAAGTGGGTATCAATCCCAAGCTAGCCAGGATAACGTGTCACTGTAGTATCGTGAGGAGGTACCCTCGTCCTGGTGCGAGCTCAAATACGTCCCTCCGTAGTGTGCAGAGTAATCGTAGGAGGGTACATCCTCCTGGCGCTGCTCGTGGAAACCCAGCAAGCGGAGCTGCTCATCCACCTCCTCCTTGGAGCGCGACCATGGTCTCCTGTGAACACTAAACAAAGAAGACTGCGGCAGAGGGATATCCCTCTCATCCCCGTCAGTAAACAACATCCTATATACTAGACTATCCAAATCAGAAGTAGCAGTGACAAAGTGATGAGTTTTCATAGCAACAAGGTCAAGCCTTTGTGGTGCCAATACCGTATCATTGGGGTCCATTGAAAGTCCTAATGCATTGACCATACACGAGGCAATGATGCCCCCATAGATAGGCCCCCTAGCAGCTAGGCGGCGAGCAATAAGCGAGCCATGGTTGTACTGAGTATCATTGTTAAGCGCAGCAGCAAGGAAGGATAAGTGATAGTTGGAGATATTACTTGTGTTCTCCCTACCAAGTATGCTAGTAGCAAGATAATATGCAAAGTATCTAAGAGCAGGGAGTTGGATGTTTCTTATCTTTCCGTGTTGCACCACGCGGTCATCATCATTGGTCACCCCTCTGTAAAGCTCCCGCAAATCAGCAGGTCGCCCTTGAATTTTCTTCACAGTCCCTGTCATGCTTACACCTACAATACTGCAAAATCTTTCCAATGGCATGGTAAAGGGCAGATTATAAATTTTGAAAGAGACAGTTGACTGATAGGGCGTGTTAGTAAACGTGAAGCTCTCAACAAAGGTTTTGGTGAGCATAGCGTATTGCTCACTCTCATCTTGCATATATGAGGTCAAACCAACCCTCTCAATCAGTAGCAAGAAATCATCAAGAATCCCTATAGCTTGTAAGAAAGTAAAACAAGGAAAAAAATGGGTGAGCATCCCCATCATCCCTTTCATTACCAATACGAGTTGCAATGAGATCTTCGTTGTATGATGGCCTAAACTGAGAGGCTTATCTTGAGGGCCTCGACCTCCTAGGTGCATCCCTCTCAAATATCTCTCCAAAGGTATGGTTGTTCATGCTTGGTATTCTGAAATTTAAACACCTATTAAACAAGTGATTGCAAAGTGAACAAAATGAAGGATTCTACTCATAGGGACTTGTAAGAAGCCTAAACATGCATGAAAACTATATCTCTAAGCATCAAACAAGTTTACAAGCTCTCATCACTTGTCACCTACATCAAAAAAATACTCAAGATATAATCCACTAAACACAAATCTACATGGACAAGGGGAGGAGTCACATACCAGGGAACAAATGCTCCAAATTTCAGCAACAAAGATGGGCTGAGCAAGGAGATCGAAAAAATCGAGAGCAAGCATAGCAAGAACGCGATTTTGAGCAATGAACTGAAACTTACTCGGGAGAGAGAAGAATGTGGCAGGTGAGAGAGTTAGTGGAGGTCCAGGGGTGGCCCACACCATGGCATTGCGCCACCTAGGGCAGGCCGCGCCACCAGGTGGTGTGCCTGCCTGGTGGGTCCCCTGGCACCCTCCAGGCACTCCTCTGCCCCTTTTTCACGTAAAAATTTAATATGAAGTTTCTGGAATTTTTCAAGACACTTTATTTTTGGGCAATTTTCAGGTATAGAATAATGATTTTCTGACAGACAGATTTTTTTTGGAATGATGCAAAGACAAAACAAGGCTAGAACTATAGGAGTTCTAATACACTCTAGGATGCAAGCAACTAACAACAAAAACTAAACTAAACGAAAGCAAAACTAAAATGGATAGGATAAAAGTAAACAGAGATAATCACGGTGAAAAGATTGTTTTGTTCAATGAAATCCTTTTGTTAACAAGGTTGATCAGGTCTTGTTACCAAAACAATTTCATATGAGACAAAACTTTGTATTCCACTAATGATTATGTTACCTCAACCTTGATAGCAATGGTCCCAATCATAATAGTTTCAAAATTTTCTCTTGGTATGGGACAATATATCTCTCCAACTTGAATGCCCTCAACATGTTCAATTGAATTCAAACCATAAGGCCTTTCAATCTTCTTAGGGAAATAGACAGTATGTTCCTTGTCATTAACATTAAAGGTCACCTTTCCTTGATTACAATTAATAACAACTCCTGCAGTATTAAGAAAAGGTCTCCCAAGAATAATAGACATATTATCATCTTCTGGCATTTCAAGCACAACAAAATCAGTTAATATCAAGCAATTATGAGCCACTTGAATAGGTACATCATCACATATACCAATAGGAATAGTGGTAGATTTATCAGCCATTTGCAAAGATATATCAGTTGGTATCAGTTTTTCAAGTTGAAGTCTCTTATAGAGGGAGAAAGGCATAACACTAACTCCAGCTCCCAAATCACACAAAGCAGTTCTAACATAATTGTTCTTAATAGAGCGAGGGATAGTTGGAATCCCTGGGTCTCCAAGTTTCTTTGGAACCTTACCATTAAAGGAATAATTAGCAAGCAAAGTAGAGATTTCTTCATTAGGGATATTCCTTTTATTGAGACAATATCTAGTAAGGAGGTAATTTAATAGCATCAGTCAAAGGAATTTGCAGGAATAAAGGTTTCATCCACTCACAAAACTTATTATAGTGTTCATCTTCCTTTGACTTGTGTTTCTTATCAGGGAAAGGCATAGGTTTTTGGACCCAAGGCTCTCTTTCACTACCATGTTTCTTAGCAACAAAATCTTCTTTAGTGTATTTAGTATTCTTAGTGTGCTTTTTAGGTTCTTCTTCAACTTTTTCTTCATTAGGAACTTCATTTTCTTCATTACCACTTTCAGTTTCAGCATCAGAGATAGATATACTATTAGGATTTATAGCAAGTTCAGAGGGTTCTACAACAGTTTTATGTTTGTTTTTCCTTTTCTTACGAGTAGAACGGCTATTTTCAGCTTGTTGAGAATCCTGCTCAATTCTTTTGGGATGCCCGTCAGGATAAAGAGGATCCTGGGTAGCAGCTCCACTTCTAGTTCTAATTTCATAAGCATATTTTTCTTTAGCAGCATTAACTAGCAAGTCTTTTTGCACTTTAATGAGTTGATCTATTTGAGTTTGAACCAATTGAAAGTGTTTAACAATCATTTTAACATCATTAGAGGTTCTTTCCACAATATCTTTCAACTCAACAATAACTCTAGTGTTTTCCATTAGATGATTTTGCACCCTTTTATTAAAATTATCTTGCTTAACAATAAAGATATCGAATTCTTCTAAGCATTGATCAGGAGGTTTAGAGTAAGGGACAACACCTTCATTAAAGTGTTGGAGAGTGTACCTCAATAGTGGATGAGTAGGGAATAGGCTTACATAATTCCTCTATAGGAGGTAAATTCTTGACATCTGCAACTTTAATTCCCTTCTCCTTAAGACATTTCTTAGCTTCCTTCATCACTTCATCATTTAATTCAATAACTCCCCTATTCTTTGATGTTGGAATAGGCACCGGAATAGTTGGTTCAGGTACAATTACTTCAGGTATAGCTTGTCCAGGAGGAGTCCAATCTTCATAGTTCTTACTTATTTTAGCCATTAATTCCTCAGCTTCCTTAGGAGTCCTATTCCTGAAAACACAATCAGCACAACTATCTAGGTATGTCCTATATTCTTTGGTTAGTCCATTATAAAATATATCAAGAAGCTCATCCTTAGGTAATGGACTTCTAGCCTTTGCATGAATCAAAGCACAAAACCTTGCCCAAGATTCGGGAAATATCTCTTTTTCTCCCTGTTTAAAATCAAAAAGTTCCTGCAAGATAGCATGTCTAGCACTAGGAGGAAAATATTTTTGAAGGAAAGTACTAATCAAACAATCAGGGCTATCAATAGATCCAGGAGGTAAATTACTAAACCAAGTTTTAGCTTCTCCTTTCAGTGAGAAACGGAAATCTTAGCAACAAACTAAGTACGCATCTTAATATCATCAGAAAACAAGCCACTCATGGTAGAAAGCTCATTCATATGTGCTACCGCACTTTCATTCTTAGTCCCATAAAAAGGTTCTTTCTCAACAATAGCTATGTAAGATAGATCGAGAGAGAAACCATAATCTTTATCTTTAATCTTTATGGGAGAAGCAGCAAACTTAGTAATAGGAGACAATTTGGCTCTAATAGTAAGCCTCTCAAGGAGACTCTTATCAGCGCTCCTATCATGGGTGTTTTTACATTCTTTAATAAATTCGTCGGTCATCTCAACATAACCATCTTCAATATCATAACTTTCACTAGACTCAGGTGAACTAACAGGTGTAGTAGTGTCTTCATTAGGAGTTTCAGTATTTCTAGGTATAGTTCTAGCAATCGTAGCATCTAGGAAAGTACCTAATGAACCACTCTTATCAAGCACAGTAGAAGCAGCATCATAAGCATCAGAAGTTTCAGATTCAGCAGTAGTAGCAGTGTGTGTAGAATGTGTATGTTGTGGTGTAACGAGCTTATTTATAACAGATGGTGAATCAAGAGCAATAGAGGTGTTCAGAACCGTACCTCTTCTTGTAGTGGATGGTAAAATTGGAACCTTGCCATCACGAGACTTACCCATGATGGATGGATGGCAGCAAACAATTGAGAATCCAAGTGAACTTGATAAATAGAGCTATGCTCCCTAGAAATAGCGCCAGAAAATAGTCTTGATGACCCACAAGTATATGGGGTGTATCGTACTATTTTTGAGGGAAGTGAAACCCAATTTCTTGGTTTGACACAAGGGGAGCCAAAGAATATTTATAAGCCTTAACAACTAAGTTGTCAATTCAGCTGCACCTGGAAACAATCTTGCTCACAACAGTTTATCAGTAGCAACAATTTTGTAGTAGGAATAGTAAAGTAGTAGCAGTAGTAAAGTAAAGACAGAAGTAACAATAGCAGTAAACAGTACGATTCGAGTGCGGTAGGCATAGGGATGGATGGACGGGTGTTGCATGGACAAAACAATTCACATAGCAATCAGAACATAGGGCAATTGCAGATAAATAAGATAAAGCATCCAAGTACTAGATAATCCTAGGCATATGTTTCCATATATAGTCATACGTGCTCGCAATGAGAACTTGCACAACATCTTTTGTCCTGCTAACCCGTTTGCAGCGGGGCCTCAAGGGAACTATTGGCAATTAAGGTGCTCCTTTTAATAGAGCACTGGAGTAAAGCATTAACACTCCATGAACACATGAGATACTCACATCAAAGCCATTCCCTCCGGTTATCCCGATTTCTGTCACTTCGGGGCCATTGGTTCCGGACAACAACGTGTGTATACAACTTGCAGGTAAGACCATAAACAATACTATCATAATGAATCAATAACATGTTCAGATCTGAAATCATGGCACTCGGGCCCTAGTGACAAGCATTAAGCATAACAAGTCGCAACAAAGTCATAAAGCACTAATAGAAGATACTAGGCACCATGATCTAACAATTTGATGCCATCACATGAACGATCTCATCCAATACCTACCATCCCCAGAGCCTACAGCGGGGGATTACTCACTCATAGATGGGGGAAACATGGATGGTCGATGGAGAAGCGATGGTGACGATGATGGCGATGATCTCCTCCAATTCCCCGTCCCGGCAGGGTGCCAGAATGGAGTTTCTGGTGCTATTTCGTGGAATCTGGTGGTGGTGGCGGAGCAGAACTCCTTTTGAAAAAACATCGACCCCCCTTGAGTTTTTAGGTCAGAAGGCAACTTATAGGCGAAGAGGGAGACCGAGGACGAGTCTGGGGCAACCAGACCACCCCTTGGCGTGGACTGGGCCCATCCCCCCTCTGTCTCGTATTCTGGTTCCGGGAGACTTCTGGTGAAATAGGATTTTTGGCATATTTTCTAGGATTTTTCCTGATAGTTGATTTTCTGCACAAAAAGTAGACACCAATCACACAATTTTAGAGGAGAAACAGTAGCAATAGTGTTCGGGAAAGTAGATACGTTTTGGACGTATCAGTGTGTTCTTTTACAAACCACATATGGATCCACCAGAGTCATTGCAAGTATGTTCTTTTCATAAAACACATGGATCAACCAATGTCATTGCATGTATGTTCTTTTCACAAACCACATATGGATCAACCAATGTCATTGCATGTATGTTCTTTTCACAAACCACATGGATCCACCAATGTCATTGCATGTGTGTTCTTTTCACAAACCACATGTGGATCCACCAGAGTCATTGCATGTGTGTTCTTTTGATGAACCACACATGGATCCACTAGAGTCATTGCATGTATGTTCTTATCCTAAACCATCACTAGAGTGATTGCATCTGTGTTCTTTTCACAAACGACATATGGATCCACTAGAGTCATTCCATGTGTATACTTTCCACAAACCACATATTGATACACCAAAGTCATTGCATGTATGTTCTTTTCATAAAACACATGGATCAACCAATGTCAGTGCATGTTTGTTCTTTTCAAAAACCACAGATGGATCCACCAGAGTCATTTCATGTATGTTCTTTTCATAAACACATGGATCAACCAATGCCATTGCATTATGTTCTTT
>CAJUXJ010002220.1:0-22551 GCA_910589775.1 Avena eriantha
ATTCTAGTGGATCCATGTGGTTTAGGAAAAGAACACAAATGTAATGAGTCTAGTGGATCAATGTGGTTTAGGAAAGAACACACATGCAATGTCTCCTGTGGATCAGTATGTTTAGGAAAAGAACACACATGCAATGTCACTAGTGGATCCATGTGGTTTAGAAAAAGAACGCACATGCAAATGTCACTAGTGGACCAATGTGCTTTAGGGAAAGAACGCACATGCAATGACTCTATGGATCAATGTGGTTTAGGAAAAGAACCATATGCAATGTCTCTAGTGGATCAGTATGGTTCAGAAAAGAACACACATGCAATGACTCTAGTGGATCAAATGTTTTAGAAAAAGAACACACATGCAAATGTCACTAGTGGATAATGTGGTTTAGGGAAACAACACACATGCAATGACTCTAGGGATCCATGTGGTTTATGAAAAGAACACACATGCAATTACTCTAGTGGATCTATGTGGCTTAAGAAAAGAACACAGATGCAATGTCACTAGTGGATCCATGGGTTTAGGAAAAGAACACACAACGGAATGTCACTAGTGGATTAATGTGGTTTAGGAAAATAACACACATGCAAATGTCAGAAGTGGATCAATGTGGTTTAGGAAAATAAAACACAAGCAAATTTCACTAGTGGATCAATGTGGTTTTAGGAAAAAACACATGTAGTGACTCTGGTGGATCCATGTGGTTTAGGAAACGAACATACATGGAATGACTCTACTAGCGGATCCATGTGGTTTAGGAAAAGAACACACATGCAATGTCTGTTGTGGATCCATGTGGTTTAGGAAAGAACACACATGCAATGTCACCAGTGGATCAATGTGGTTTAGGAAAAGAACACATGCAAATGTCACCAGTGGACCATGTGGTTTAGGAAAAGAACATACATGCAATGACTCTAGTGGATCCATGTGGTCTAGGAAAAGAACACACATGCAATGTCTCTAGTGATCCATGTGGGTTTAGGGAAAGAACACACATGCAATGTCACAGTGGATCAATGTGGTTTAGGAAAAGACACGCATGTAAATGTTACTAGTCGATCCTTGTGGTTTAGGAAAAGAACACGCATGCAATGTCACTGGTGGATCATGTGGTTTAGGAAAGAACACACATGCAATGACTCTAGTGGATCAATGTGGTTTAGGAAAGGAACACACATGCAATGATTCTAGCGGATCCATGTGGTTTAGGAAAAGAACACATATGTAATGAGTCTAGTGGATCAATATGGTTTATGAAAAGAACACACACATGCAATGTCTCCTATGGATCAGTATGTTTAGGAGAAGACACCATGCAATGTCACTAGTGGATCCATGCGGTTTAGAAAAAGAATGCACATGCAAATGTCACTAGTGGACTAATGTGCTTTAGGAAAAGAATGCACATGCAATGACACTAGTGTAACCATGTGGTTTAGGAAAAGACCACACATGCAATAACTCTAGTGGATATATGTGGTTTAGGAAAAGAACATACATTCATGTCTCTAGTGGTTCTATGTGGTTTATGAAAACAACACACACAGCAATGACTCAAGTGGATCAATGTGGTTTAGGAAAAGAACACACATGCAATGACTCTAGTGGATCAATGTGTTTTAGGAAAAGAACACAGATGTAATGACACTGGTGGATCCATGTGGTTTAGGAAAAGAACAATCATGCAATGACTCTTGTGGATCAATGTGGTTTAGGAGAAGAACACACCTATAATGTCACTATGGATCCATGTGGTTTAGGAAAATAACGTACATGCAATGACTCTAGTGGATCTATGTGGTTTAGGAAAAGAACACACATGAATTGACTCTAGTGGATCAATGTGTTTTAGGAAATGAACACACATGCAATGTCACTGGTGGATCCATGTGGTTAGGAAAAGAACACACATGCAATGACTCTATTGGATCAATGTGGTTATGGAAAAGAATACAAATGCAATGACTCCAGTGGATCCATGTGGTTTAACGAAAAGGACACACATGAAATGACTCTAGTGGATCAATGTGGGTTAGGAAAAGAACACAGATCAATGACTCTAGAGGATCAATGTGTTTAGAAAAAGAACACACCTGCAAATGTCACTAGTGGATAAATGTGGTTTAGGAAACAACACACACATGCAATGACTCCGGTGGATCCATGTGGTTTATGAAAAGAACACACATGCAATCACTCTATTGGATGTATGTGGTTTAGGAAAAGAAACGGATGCAATGTCACAAGTGGATCAATGTGGTTTAGGAAACAAAACACATGCAAATGTCACTAGTGGATCAATGTGGTTTAGGAAAAAAACACATGCAATGGCTCTGGTGGATCCATGTGGTTTAGGATAAGAACCACATGCCATGTCTCTAGTGGATCCATGTGGTTTAGGGAAACAACACACATGAAATGTCACGAGTGGATGAATGTGGTTTAGGAAAAGAACATGCATGTAAATGTCCCAAGTAGATCCATGTGGTTTGTAAAATAACACAACTGCAATGACTCAGGTGGATACTGATGTTTTGGGAAAATACACAAATGCGAATGTCACCAGTGGATCATGTGTTTTAGGAATAGAACACACATGCAATGTCAATAGTGGATCCATGTGGTTTAGGAAAAGAACACACATGCAATGACTATTGGATCATATGGTTTAGGGAAGGAACACACATGCAATGATTCTAGTGGATCCATGTGGTTTAGGAAAAGAACACAAATGTATGAGTCTAGTGGATCAATGTGGTTTAGGAAAAGAACACACTGCAATGTCTCCTGTGGATCAGTATGTTTAGGAAAAGAACACACATGCAAGTCACAAGTGGATCCATGTGGTTTAGAAAAGAACGCACATGCAATGTCACTAGTGGACCAATGTGCTTTAGGGAAAGAACGCACATGCAATGACTCTAGTGGATCCATGTGTTTTAGGAAAATACCACACATGCAAGAACTCTAGTGATCTAGGTTGTTTCGGAAAGAACATACATGCAATGTCCTAGTGGATCTATGTGGGTTATGAAAAGAACAACACATGCAATGAGTCAAGTGGATCAATGTGGTTTAGGAAAAGAACACACATGCAATGACTCTAGTGGATCAATGTGTTTTAGGGAAAGAACACATGTAATGACACTGCTGGATCCGTGTGGTTTAGGGAGAGAACACGCATGCACTGACTCTAGTGGATCAATGTGGTTTTGGAAAAGAATACCCTGCAATGTCCAACCAGTGGATCCATGTGGTTTAGGAAAAGAACACACATGCAATGACTCTAGTGGATCTATGTGGTTTAGGAAAACAACACACTGAAATGACTCTAGTGGATCAATGTGTTTTAGGAAAAGAACACGCATGCAATGTCACTGGTGGGTCCATGTGGTTTAAGAAAAGAACACACATGCACTGTTTCTAGTGGATAAATGTGGTTCATGAAAAGAATACACATGCAATAATTGAAGTGGATCCATGTAGTTTAAGAAAAGGACACACATGTACTGACTCTAGTGGATCAATGTGGTTTAGGAAAGAAACCCATATGCAATGTCTCTAGTGGAATCAGTATGGTTTCAGAAAAGAACACACATGCAATGACTCTTGTGGATCAATGTGTTTTAGAAAAAGAACACACATGCAAATGTCACTAGTGGATAAATGTTGGTTTAGGAAAACAACACACATGCAATGACTCTAGTGGATCCATGTGTTTATGAAAAGAACACACAGACAATCACTCTAGTGGATCTATGTGGCTTAAGAAAAGAACACAGATGCAATGTCACTAGTGGATCCATGTGGTTTAGGAAAAGAACACACACGCAATGTCACTAGTGGATTAATGTGGTTAGGAAAATAACACACATGCAAATGTCACAAGTGGATCAATGTGGTTTAGGAAAATAAAACACAAGCAAATTTCACTAGTGGATCAATGTGGTTTAGGAAAAAACACATGCAATGACTCTGGTGGATCCATGTGGTTTAGGAAAAGAACACACATGGAATGACTCTAGCGGATCCATGTAGGTTAGGAAAAGAACACACATGCAATAACTCTAGTGGATCTATGTGGTTTCGGAAAAGAACATATATGCAATGTCTCTAGTGGATCTATGTGGTTTATGAAAAGAACACACAGCCAATGACTCAAGTGGATCAATGTGGTTTAGGAAAAGAACACACATGAAATGACTCTAGTGGATCATTGTGTTTTAGGGAAAGAACACATGTAATGACACTGCTGGATCCATGTGGTTTAGGGAGAAGAACACGCATGCACTGACTCTAGTGGATCAATGTGGTTTTGGAAAAGAATACACCTGCAAATGTCAACAGTGGATCCATGTGGTTTAGGAAAAGAACACACATGCAATGACTCTAGTGGATCTATGTGGTTTAGGAAAAGAACACACATGAAATGACTCTAGTGGATCAATGTGTTTTAGGAAACGAACACGCATGCAATGTCACTGGTGGGTCCATGTGGTTTAGGAAAACAACACACATGCAATGACTCAAGTGGATACATGATGTTTTGGAAAATAACACAAATGCGAATGTCACCAGTGGATCAATGTGTTTAGGAATACAACACACATGCAATGTCACTAGTGGATCCATGTGGTTTAGGAAAAGAACACACATGCAATGACTATTGGATCAATATGGTTTAGGGAAGGAACACACATGCAATGATTCTAGTGGATCCATGTGGTTTAGGAAAAGAACACAAATGTAATGAGTCTAGTGGATCAATGTGGTTTAGGAAAAAGAACACACATGCAATGTCTCCTGTGGATCAGTATGTTTTAGGAAAAGAACACACATGCAATGTCACTAGTGGATCCATGTGGTTTAGAAAAAGAACGCACATGCAAATGTCACTAGTGGACCAATGTGCTTTAGGGAAAGAACGCACATGCAATGACTCTAGTGGATCAATGTGGTTTAGGAAAAGAACCCATATGCAATGTCTCTAGTGGATCAGTATGGTTTCAGAAAAGAACACACATGCAATGACTCTAGTGGATCAAAATGTTTTAGAAAAAGAACACACATGCAAATGTCACTAGTGGATAAATGTGGTTTAGGGAAACAACACACATGCAATGACTCTAGTGGATCCATGTGGTTTATGAAAAGAACACACATGCAATTACTCTAGTGGATCTATGTGGCTTAAGAAAAGAACACAGATGCAATGTCACTAGTGGATCCATGTGGTTTAGGAAAAGAACACACACGGAATTTCACTAGTGGATTAATGTGGTTTAGGAAAATAACACACATGCAAATGTCAGAAGTGGATCAATGTGGTTTAGGAAAATAAAACACAAGCAAATTTCACTAGTGGATCAATGTGGTTTAGGAAAAAACACATGTAGTGACTCTGGTGGATCCATGTGGTTTAGGAAACGAACATACATGGAATGACTCTAGCGGATCCATGTGGTTTAGGAAAAGAACACACATGCAATGTCTTTTGTGGCATCCATGTGGTTTAGGAAAAGAACACACATGCAATGTCACCAGTGGATCAATGTGGTTTAGGAAAAGAACACATGCAAATGTCACCAGTGGACCAATGTGGTTTAGGAAAAGAACATACATGCAATGACTCTAGTGGATCCATGTGGTCTAGGAAAAGAACACACATGCAATGTCTCTAGTGGATCCATGTGGTTTAGGGAAAGAACACACATGCAATGTCACAAGTGGATCAATGTGGTTTAGGAAAAGAACACGCATGTAATGTTACTAGTCGATCCTTGTGGTTTAGGAAAAGAACACGCATGCAATGTCACTGGTGGATCCATGTGGTTTAGGAAAGAACACACATGCAATGACTCTAGTGGATCAATGTGGTTTAGGAAAGGAACACACATGCAATGATTCTAGCGGATCCATGTGGTTTAGGAAAAGAACACATATGTAATGAGTCTAGTGGATCAATATGGTTTATGAAAAGAACACACATGCAATGTCTCCTATGGATCAGTATGTTTAGGAGAAGAACACACATGCAATGTCACTAGTGGATCCATGCGGTTTAGAAAAGAATGCACATGCAAATGTCACTAGTGGACTAATGTGCTTTAGGAAAAGAATGCACATGCAATGACACTAGTGTAACCATGTGGTTTAGGAAAAGACCACACATGCAATAACTCTAGTGGATATATGTGGTTTAGGAAAAGAACATACATTCAATGTCTCTAGTGGTTCTATGTGGTTTATGAAAACAACACACATGCAATGACTCAAGTGGATCAATGTGGTTTAGGAAAAGAACACACATGCAATGACTCTAGTGGATCAATGTGTTTTAGGAAAAGAACACAGATGTAATGACACTGGTGGATCCATGTGGTTTAGGAAAAGAACAATCATGCAATGACTCTTGTGGATCAATGTGGTTTAGGAGAAGAACACACCTATAATGTCACTAGTGGATCCATGTGGTTTAGGAAAATAACGTACATGCAATGACTCTAGTGGATCTATGTGGTTTAGGAAAAGAACACACATGAATTGACTCTAGTGGATCAATGTGTTTTAGGAAATGAACACACATGCAATGTCACTGGTGGATCCATGTGGTTAGGAAAAGAACACACATGCAATGACTCTATTGGATCAATGTGGTTATGGAAAAGAATACAAATGCAATGACTCCAGTGGATCCATGTGGTTTACGAAAAGGACACACATGAAATGACTCTAGTGGATCAATGTGGTTTAGGAAAAGAACACAGATGCAATGACTCTAGAGGATCAATGTGTTTTAGAAAAAGAACACACATGCAAATGTCACTAGTGGATAAATGTGGTTTAGGAAAACAACACACATGCAATGACTCCGGTGGATCCATGTGGTTTATGAAAAGAACACACATGCAATCACTCTATTGGATGTATGTGGTTTAGGAAAAGAACACGGATGCAATGTCACAAGTGGATCAATGTGGTTTAGGAAAACAAAACACATGCAAATGTCACTAGTGGATCAATGTGGTTTAGGAAAAAAACACATGCAATGGCTCTGGTGGATCCATGTGGTTTAGGATAAGAACACACATGCAATGTCTCTAGTGGATCCATGTGGTTTAGGGAAACAACACACATGAAATGTCACGAGTGGATGAATGTGGTTTAGGAAAAGAACATGCATGTAAATGTCCCAAGTAGATCCATGTGGTTTTGTAAAATAACACACATGCAATGACTCAAGTGGATACATGATGTTTTGGAAAATAACACAAATGCGAATGTCACCAGTGGATCAATGTGTTTTAGGAATAGAACACACATGCAATGTCACTAGTGGATCCATGTGGTTTAGGAAAAGAACACACATGCAATGACTATTGGATCAATATGGTTTAGGGAAGGAACACACATGCAATGATTCTAGTGGATCCATGTGGTTTAGGAAAAGAACACAAATGTAATGAGTCTAGTGGATCAATGTGGTTTAGGAAAAGAACACACATGCAATGTCTCCTGTGGATCAGTATGTTTAGGAAAAGAACACACATGCAATGTCACAAGTGGATCCATGTGGTTTAGAAAAAGAACGCACATGCAAATGTCACTAGTGGACCAATGTGCTTTAGGGAAAGAACGCACATGCAATGACTCTAGTGGATCCATGTGGTTTAGGAAAATACCACACATGCAATAACTCTAGTGGATCTATGTGGTTTCGGAAAAGAACATACATGCAATGTCTCTAGTGGATCTATGTGGTTTATGAAAAGAACACACATGCAATGAGTCAAGTGGATCAATGTGGTTTAGGAAAAGAACACACATGCAATGACTCTAGTGGATCAATGTGTTTTAGGGAAAGAACACATGTAATGACACTGCTGGATCCGTGTGGTTTAGGGAGAGAACACGCATGCACTGACTCTAGTGGATCAATGTGGTTTTGGAAAAGAATACACCTGCAATGTCACCAGTGGATCCATGTGGTTTAGGAAAAGAACACACATGCAATGACTCTAGTGGATCTATGTGGTTTAGGAAAACAACACACATGAAATGACTCTAGTGGATCAATGTGTTTTAGGAAAAGAACACGCATGCAATGTCACTGGTGGGTCCATGTGGTTTAAGAAAAGAACACACATGCACTGTCTCTAGTGGATAAATGTGGTTCATGAAAAGAATACACATGCAATAATTGAAGTGGATCCATGTAGTTTAAGAAAAGGACACACATGTAATGACTCTAGTGGATCAATGTGGTTTAGGAAAAGAACCCATATGCAATGTCTCTAGTGGATCAGTATGGTTTCAGAAAAGAACACACATGCAATGACTCTTGTGGATCAATGTGTTTTAGAAAAAGAACACACATGCAAATGTCACTAGTGGATAAATGTGGTTTAGGAAAACAACACACATGCAATGACTCTAGTGGATCCATGTGTTTATGAAAAGAACACACAGACAATCACTCTAGTGGATCTATGTGGCTTAAGAAAAGAACACAGATGCAATGTCACTAGTGGATCCATGTGGTTTAGGAAAAGAACACACACGCAATGTCACTAGTGGATTAATGTGGTTTAGGAAAATAACACACATGCAAATGTCACAAGTGGATCAATGTGGTTTAGGAAAATAAAACACAAGCAAATTTCACTAGTGGATCAATGTGGTTTAGGAAAAAACACATGCAATGACTCTGGTGGATCCATGTGGTTTAGGAAAAGAACACACATGGAATGACTCTAGCGGATCCATGTGGTTTAGGAAAAGAACACACATGCAATAACTCTAGTGGATCTATGTGGTTTCGGAAAAGAACATATATGCAATGTCTCTAGTGGATCTATGTGGTTTATGAAAAGAACACACAGCCAATGACTCAAGTGGATCAATGTGGTTTAGGAAAAGAACACACATGAAATGACTCTAGTGGATCATTGTGTTTTAGGGAAAGAACACATGTAATGACACTGCTGGATCCATGTGGTTTAGGGAGAGAACACGCATGCACTGACTCTAGTGGATCAATGTGGTTTTGGAAAAGAATACACCTGCAATGTCAACAGTGGATCCATGTGGTTTAGGAAAAGAACACACATGCAATGACTCTAGTGGATCTATGTGGTTTAGGAAAAGAACACACATGAAATGACTCTAGTGGATCAATGTGTTTTAGGAAACGAACACGCATGCAATGTCACTGGTGGGTCCATGTGGTTTAGGAAAAGAACACACATGCAATGACTCAAGTGGATACATGATGTTTTGGAAAATAACACAAATGCGAATGTCACCAGTGGATCAATGTGTTTTAGGAATACAACACACATGCAATGTCACTAGTGGATCCATGTGGTTTAGGAAAAGAACACACATGCAATGACTATTGGATCAATATGGTTTAGGGAAGGAACACACATGCAATGATTCTAGTGGATCCATGTGGTTTAGGAAAAGAACACAAATGTAATGAGTCTAGTGGATCAATGTGGTTTAGGAAAAGAACACACATGCAATGTCTCCTGTGGATCAGTATGTTTAGGAAAAGAACACACATGCAATGTCACTAGTGGATCCATGTGGTTTAGAAAAAGAACGCACATGCAAATGTCACTAGTGGACCAATGTGCTTTAGGGAAAGAACGCACATGCAATGACTCTAGTGGATCAATGTGGTTTAGGAAAAGAACCCATATGCAATGTCTCTAGTGGATCAGTATGGTTTCAGAAAAGAACACACATGCAATGACTCTAGTGGATCAAAATGTATTAGAAAAAGAACACACATGCAAATGTCACTAGTGGATAAATGTGGTTTAGGGAAACAACACACATGCAATGACTCTAGTGGATCCATGTGGTTTATGAAAAGAACACACATGCAATTACTCTAGTGGATCTATGTGGCTTAAGAAAAGAACACAGATGCAATGTCACTAGTGGATCCATGTGGTTTAGGAAAAGAACACACACGCAATGTCACTAGTGGATTAATGTGGTTTAGGAAAATAACACACATGCAAATGTCAGAAGTGGATCAATGTGGTTTAGGAAAATAAAACACAAGCAAATTTCACTAGTGGATCAATGTGGTTTAGGAAAAAACACATGTAGTGACTCTGGTGGATCCATGTGGTTTAGGAAACGAACATACATGGAATGACTCTAGCGGATCCATGTGGTTTAGGAAAAGAACACACATGCAATGTCTGTTGTGGGATCCATGTGGTTTAGGAAAAGAACACACATGCAATGTCACCAGTGGATCAATGTGGTTTAGGAAAAGAACACATGCAAATGTCACCAGTGGACCAATGTGGTTTAGGAAAAGAACATACATGCAATGACTCTAGTGGATCCATGTGGTCTAGGAAAAGAACACACATGCAATGTCTCTAGTGGATCCATGTGGTTTAGGGAAAGAACACACATGCAATGTCACAAGTGGATCAATGTGGTTTAGGAAAAGAACACGCATGTAAATGTTACTAGTCGATCCTTGTGGTTTAGGAAAAGAACACGCATGCAATGTCACTGGTGGATCCATGTGGTTTAGGAAAGAACACACATGCAATGACTCTAGTGGATCAATGTGGTTTAGGAAAGGAACACACATGCAATGATTCTAGCGCATCCATGTGGTTTAGGAAAAGAACACATATGTAATGAGTCTAGTGGATCAATATGGTTTATGAAAAGAACACACATGCAATGTCTCCTATGGATCAGTATGTTTAGGAGAAGAACACACATGCAATGTCACTAGTGGATCCATGCGGTTTAGAAAAAGAATGCACATGCAAATGTCACTAGTGGACTAATGTGCTTTAGGAAAAGAATGCACATGCAATGACACTAGTGTAACCATGTGGTTTAGGAAAAGACCACACATGCAATAACTCTAGTGGATATATGTGGTTTAGGAAAAGAACATACATTCAATGTCTCTAGTGGTTCTATGTGGTTTATGAAAACAACACACATGCAATGACTCAAGTGGATCAATGTGGTTTAGGAAAAGAACACACATGCAATGACTCTAGTGGATCAATGTGTTTTAGGAAAAGAACACAGATGTAATGACACTGGTGGATCCATGTGGTTTAGGAAAAGAACAATCATGCAATGACTCTTGTGGATCAATGTGGTTTAGGAGAAGAACACACCTATAATGTCACTAGTGGATCCATGTGGTTTAGGAAAATAACGTACATGCAATGACTCTAGTGGATCTATGTGGTTTAGGAAAAGAACACACATGAATTGACTCTAGTGGATCAATGTGTTTTAGGAAATGAACACACATGCAATGTCACTGGTGGATCCATGTGGTTAGGAAAAGAACACACATGCAATGACTCTATTGGATCAATGTGGTTATGGAAAAGAATACAAATGCAATGACTCCAGTGGATCCATGTGGTTTACGAAAAGGACACACATGAAATGACTCTAGTGGATCAATGTGGTTTAGGAAAAGAACACAGATGCAATGACTCTAGAGGATCAATGTGTTTTATAAAAGAACACACATGCAAATGTCACTAGTGGATAAATGTGGTTTAGGAAAACAACACACATGCAATGACTCCGGTGGATCCATGTGGTTTATGAAAAGAACACACATGCAATCACTCTATTGGATGTATGTGGTTTAGGAAAAGAACACGGATGCAATGTCACAAGTGGATCAATGTGGTTTAGGAAAACAAAACACATGCAAATGTCACTAGTGGATCAATGTGGTTTAGGAAAAAAACACATGCAATGGCTCTGGTGGATCCATGTGGTTTAGGATAAGAACACACATGCAATGTCTCTAGTGGATCCATGTGGTTTAGGGAAAGAACACACATGAAATGTCACGAGTGGATGAATGTGGTTTAGGAAAAGAACATGCATGTAAATGTCACAAGTAGATCCATGTGGTTTTGTAAAATAACACACATGCAATGACTCAAGTGGATACATGATGTTTTGGAAAATAACACAAATGCGAATGTCACCAGTGGATCAATGTGTTTTAGGAATAGAACACACATGCAATGTCACTAGTGGATCCATGTGGTTTAGGAAAAGAACACACATGCAATGACTATTGGATCAATATGGTTTAGGGAAGGAACACACATGCAATGATTCTAGTGGATCCATGTGGTTTAGGAAAAGAACACAAATGTAATGAGTCTAGTGGATCAATGTGGTTTAGGAAAAGAACACACATGCAATGTCTCCTGTGGATCAGTATGTTTAGGAAAAGAACACACATGCAATGTCACAAGTGGATCCATGTGGTTTAGAAAAAGAACGCACATGCAAATGTACACTAGTGGACCAATGTGCTTTAGGGAAAGAACGCACATGCAATGACTCTAGTGGATCCATGTGGTTTAGGAAAATACCACACATGCAATAACTCTAGTGGATCTATGTGGTTTCGGAAAAGAACATACATGCAATGTCTCTAGTGGATCTATGTGGTTTATGAAAAGAACACACATGCAATGAGTCAAGTGGATCAATGTGGTTTAGGAAAAGAACACACATGCAATGACTCTAGTGGATCAATGTGTTTTAGGGAAAGAACACATGTAATGACACTGCTGGATCCGTGTGGTTTAGGGAGAGAACACGCATGCACTGACTCTAGTGGATCAATGTGGTTTTGGAAAAGAATACACCTGCAATGTCACCAGTGGATCCATGTGGTTTAGGAAAAGAACACACATGCAATGACTCTAGTGGATCTATGTGGTTTAGGAAAACAACACACATGAAATGACTCTAGTGGATCAATGTGTTTTAGGAAAAGAACACGCATGCAATGTCACTGGTGGGTCCATGTGGTTTTAAGAAAAGAACACACATGCACTGTCTCTAGTGGATAAATGTGGTTCATGAAAAGAATACACATGCAATAATTGAAGTGGATCCATGTAGTTTAAGAAAAGGACACACATGTAATGACTCTAGTGGATCAATGTGGTTTAGGAAAAGAACCCATATGCAATGTCTCTAGTGGATCAGTATGGTTTCAGAAAAGAACACACATGCAATGACTCTTGTGGATCAATGTGTTTAGAAAAAGAACACACATGCAAATGTCACTAGTGGATAAATGTGGTTTAGGAAAACAACACACATGCAATGACTCTAGTGGATCCATGTGTTTATGAAAAGAACACACAGACAATCACTCTAGTGGATCTATGTGGCTTAAGAAAAGAACACAGATGCAATGTCACTAGTGGATCCATGTGGTTTAGGAAAAGAACACACACGCAATGTCACTAGTGGATTAATGTGGTTTAGGAAAATAACACACATGCAAATGTCACAAGTGGATCAATGTGGTTTAGGAAAATAAAACACAAGCAAATTTCACTAGTGGATCAATGTGGTTTAGGAAAAAACACATGCAATGACTCTGGTGGATCCATGTGGTTTAGGAAAAGAACACACATGGAATGACTCTAGCGGATCCATGTGGTTTAGGAAAAGAACACACATGCAATAACTCTAGTGGATCTATGTGGTTTCGGAAAAGAACATATATGCAATGTCTCTAGTGGATCTATGTGGTTTATGAAAAGAACACACAGCCAATGACTCAAGTGGATCAATGTGGTTTAGGAAAGAACACACATGAAATGACTCTAGTGGATCATTGTGTTTTAGGGAAAGAACACATGTAATGACACTGCTGGATCCATGTGGTTTAGGGAGAGAACACGCATGCACTGACTCTAGTGGATCAATGTGGTTTTGGAAAAGAATACACCTGCAATGTCAACAGTGGATCCATGTGGTTTAGGAAAAGAACACACATGCAATGACTCTAGTGGATCTATGTGGTTTAGGAAAAGAACACACATGAAATGACTCTAGTGGATCAATGTGTTTTAGGAAACGAACACGCATGCAATGTCACTGGTGGGTCCATGTGGTTTAGGAAAAGAACACACATGCAATGACTCAAGTGGATACATGATGTTTTGGAAAATAACACAAATGCGAATGTCACCAGTGGATCAATGTGTTTTAGGAATACAACACACATGCAATGTCACTAGTGGATCCATGTGGTTTAGGAAAAGAACACACATGCAATGACTATTGGATCAATATGGTTTAGGGAAGGAACACACATGCAATGATTCTAGTGGATCCATGTGGTTTAGGAAAAGAACACAAATGTAATGAGTCTAGTGGATCAATGTGGTTTAGGAAAAGAACACACATGCAATGTCTCCTGTGGATCAGTATGTTTAGGAAAAGAACACACATGCAATGTCACTAGTGGATCCATGTGGTTTAGAAAAAGAACGCACATGCAAATGTCACTAGTGGACCAATGTGCTTTAGGGAAAGAACGCACATGCAATGACTCTAGTGGATCAATGTGGTTTAGGAAAAGAACCCATATGCAATGTCTCTAGTGGATCAGTATGGTTTCAGAAAAGAACACACATGCAATGACTCTAGTGGATCAAAATGTTTTAGAAAAAGAACACACATGCAAATGTCACTAGTGGATAAATGTGGTTTAGGGAAACAACACACATGCAATGACTCTAGTGGATCCATGTGGTTTATGAAAAGAACACACATGCAATTACTCTAGTGGATCTATGTGGCTTAAGAAAAGAACACAGATGCAATGTCACTAGTGGATCCATGTGGTTTAGGAAAAGAACACACACGCAATGTCACTAGTGGATTAATGTGGTTTAGGAAAATAACACACATGCAAATGTCAGAAGTGGATCAATGTGGTTTAGGAAAATAAAACACAAGCAAATTTCACTAGTGGATCAATGTGGTTTAGGAAAAAACACATGTAGTGACTCTGGTGGATCCATGTGGTTTAGGAAACGAACATACATGGAATGACTCTAGCGGATCCATGTGGTTTAGGAAAAGAACACACATGCAATGTCTGTTGTGGATCCATGTGGTTTAGGAAAAGAACACACATGCAATGTCACCAGTGGATCAATGTGGTTTAGGAAAAGAACACATGCAAATGTCACCAGTGGACCAATGTGGTTTAGGAAAAGAACATACATGCAATGACTCTAGTGGATCCATGTGGTCTAGGAAAAGAACACACATGCAATGTCTCTAGTGGATCCATGTGGTTTAGGGAAAGAACACACATGCAATGTCACAAGTGGATCAATGTGGTTTAGGAAAAGAACACGCATGTAAATGTTACTAGTCGATCCTTGTGGTTTAGGAAAAGAACACGCATGCAATGTCACTGGTGGATCCATGTGGTTTAGGAAAGAACACACATGCAATGACTCTAGTGGATCAATGTGGTTTAGGAAAGGAACACACATGCAATGATTCTAGCGCATCCATGTGGTTTAGGAAAAGAACACATATGTAATGAGTCTAGTGGATCAATATGGTTTATGAAAAGAACACACATGCAATGTCTCCTATGGATCAGTATGTTTAGGAGAAGAACACACATGCAATGTCACTAGTGGATCCATGCGGTTTAGAAAAAGAATGCACATGCAAATGTCACTAGTGGACTAATGTGCTTTAGGAAAAGAATGCACATGCAATGACACTAGTGTAACCATGTGGTTTAGGAAAAGACCACACATGCAATAACTCTAGTGGATATATGTGGTTTAGGAAAAGAACATACATTCAATGTCTCTAGTGGTTCTATGTGGTTTATGAAAACAACACACATGCAATGACTCAAGTGGATCAATGTGGTTTAGGAAAAGAACACACATGCAATGACTCTAGTGGATCAATGTGTTTTAGGAAAAGAACACAGATGTAATGACACTGGTGGATCCATGTGGTTTAGGAAAAGAACAATCATGCAATGACTCTTGTGGATCAATGTGGTTTAGGAGAAGAACACACCTATAATGTCACTAGTGGATCCATGTGGTTTAGGAAAATAACGTACATGCAATGACTCTAGTGGATCTATGTGGTTTAGGAAAAGAACACACATGAATTGACTCTAGTGGATCAATGTGTTTTAGGAAATGAACACACATGCAATGTCACTGGTGGATCCATGTGGTTAGGAAAAGAACACACATGCAATGACTCTATTGGATCAATGTGGTTATGGAAAAGAATACAAATGCAATGACTCCAGTGGATCCATGTGGTTTACGAAAAGGACACACATGAAATGACTCTAGTGGATCAATGTGGTTTAGGAAAAGAACACAGATGCAATGACTCTAGAGGATCAATGTGTTTTATAAAAAGAACACACATGCAAATGTCACTAGTGGATAAATGTGGTTTAGGAAAACAACACACATGCAATGACTCCGGTGGATCCATGTGGTTTATGAAAAGAACACACATGCAATCACTCTATTGGATGTATGTGGTTTAGGAAAAGAACACGGATGCAATGTCACAAGTGGATCAATGTGGTTTAGGAAAACAAAACACATGCAAATGTCACTAGTGGATCAATGTGGTTTAGGAAAAAAACACATGCAATGGCTCTGGTGGATCCATGTGGTTTAGGATAAGAACACACATGCAATGTCTCTAGTGGATCCATGTGGTTTAGGGAAAGAACACACATGAAATGTCACGAGTGGATGAATGTGGTTTAGGAAAAGAACATGCATGTAAATGTCACAAGTAGATCCATGTGGTTTTGTAAAATAACACACATGCAATGACTCAAGTGGATACATGATGTTTTGGAAAATAACACAAATGCGAATGTCACCAGTGGATCAATGTGTTTTAGGAATAGAACACACATGCAATGTCACTAGTGGATCCATGTGGTTTAGGAAAAGAACACACATGCAATGACTATTGGATCAATATGGTTTAGGGAAGGAACACACATGCAATGATTCTAGTGGATCCATGTGGTTTAGGAAAAGAACACAAATGTAATGAGTCTAGTGGATCAATGTGGTTTAGGAAAAGAACACACATGCAATGTCTCCTGTGGATCAGTATGTTTAGGAAAAGAACACACATGCAATGTCACAAGTGGATCCATGTGGTTTAGAAAAAGAACGCACATGCAAATGTCACTAGTGGACCAATGTGCTTTAGGGAAAGAACGCACATGCAATGACTCTAGTGGATCCATGTGGTTTAGGAAAATACCACACATGCAATAACTCTAGTGGATCTATGTGGTTTCGGAAAAGAACATACATGCAATGTCTCTAGTGGATCTATGTGGTTTATGAAAAGAACACACATGCAATGAGTCAAGTGGATCAATGTGGTTTAGGAAAAGAACACACATGCAATGACTCTAGTGGATCAATGTGTTTTAGGGAAAGAACACATGTAATGACACTGCTGGATCCGTGTGGTTTAGGGAGAGAACACGCATGCATTGACTCTAGTGGATCAATGTGGTTTTGGAAAAGAATACACCTGCAATGTCACCAGTGGATCCATGTGGTTTAGGAAAGAACACACATGCAATGACTCTAGTGGATCTATGTGGTTTAGGAAAACAACACACATGAAATGACTCTAGTGGATCAATGTGTTTTAGGAAAAGAACACGCATGCAATGTCACTGGTGGGTCCATGTGGTTTAAGAAAAGAACACACATGCACTGTCTCTAGTGGATAAATGTGGTTCATGAAAAGAATACACATGCAATAATTGAAGTGGATACATGTAGTTTAAGAAAAGACACACATGTAATGCTCTAGTGGATCAATGTGGTTTAGGAAAGAACCCATATGCAATGTCTCTAGTGGATCAGTATGGTTTCAGAAAAGAACACACATGCAATGACTCTTGTGGATCAATGTGGTTTAGAAAAAGAAACACACTGCAAATGTCACTAGTGGATAAATTGGTTTAGGGAAAACAACACACATGCAATGACTCTAGTGGATCCATGTGTTTATGAAAAGAACACACAGACAATCACTCTAGTGGATCTATGTGGCTTAAGAAAAGAACACAGATAGCAATGTCACTAGTGGATCCATGTGGTTTAGGAAAAGAACACACACGCAATGTCACTAGTGGTTAATGTGGTTTAGGAAAATAACACACATGCAAATGTCACAAGTGGATCAATGGGGTTTAGGAAAATAAAACACAAGCAAATTTCACTAGTGGATCAATGTGGTTTAGGAAAAAACACATGCATGACTCTGGTGGATCCATGTGGTTTAGGAAAAGAACACACATGGAATGACTCTAGAGCGGATCCGGTGGTTTAGGAAAAGAACACACATGCAATAACTCTAGTGGATCTATGTGGTTTCGGAAAAGAACATATAATGCAATGTCTAGTGGATCTAGGTGGTTTATGAAAAGAACACACAGCCAATGACTCAAGTGGATCAATGTGGTTTAGGAAGAAGAACACACATGAAATGACTCTAGTGGATCATTGTGTTTTAGGGAAAGAACACATGTAATGACACATGCTGGATCCATGTGGTTTAAGGGAGAGACCCGCATGCACTGACTCTAGTGGATCAATGTGGTTTTGGAAAGAGATACACCTGCAATGTCAACAGTGGATCCATGTGGTTTAGGAAAAGAACACACATGCAATGACTCTAGTGGATCTATGTGGTTTAGGAAAAGAACACACATGAAATGACTCTAGTGGATCAATGTGTTTTTAGGAAACGAACACGCATGCAATGTCACTGGTGGGTCCATGTGGTTTAGGAAAAGAACACACATGCAATGACTCAAGTGGATACATGATGTTTTGGAAAATAACACAATGCGAATGTCACCAGTGGATCAATGTGTTTTAGGAATACAACACACATGCAATGTCACTAGTGGATCCATGTGGTTTGGAAAAGAACACACATGCAATGACTATTGGATCAATATGGTTTAGGGAAGGAACACACGCAATGATTCTAGTGGATCCATGTGGTTTAGGAAAAGAACACAAATGTAATGAGTCTAGTGGATCAATGTGGTTTAGGAAAAGAACACACATGCATGTCTCTCCTGTGGATCAGTATGTTTTAGGAAAGACACACAATGCAATGTCACTAGTGGATCCATGTGGTTTAGAAAAGAACGCACATGCAAATGTCACTAGTGGACCAATGTCTTTAGGGAAAAAAGCACATGCAATGACTCTAGTGGATCAATGTGGTTTAGGAAAAAACCCATATGCAATGTCTCTAGTGGATCAGTATGGTTTAAAAAGAACACACATGCAATGACTCTAGTGGATCAAAATGTTTTAGAAAAGAACACACATGCAAATGTCACTAGTGGATAAATGTGGTTTAGGGAACAACACACATGCAATGACTCTAGTGGATCCATGTGGTTTATGAAAGAACACACATGCAATTACTCTAGTGGATCTATGTGGCTTAAGAAAAGAACACAGATGCAATGTCACTAGTGGATCCATGTGGTTTAGGAAAAGAACACACACGCAATGTCACTAGTGGATTAATGTGGTTTAGGAAAATAACACACATGCAATGTCAGAAGTGGATCAATGTGGTTTAGGAAAATAAAACACAAGCAATTTCACTAGTGGATCAATGTGGTTTAGGAAAAACACATGTAGTGACTCTGGTGGATCCATGTGGTTTAGGAAACGAACATACATGGAATGACTCTAGCGGATCATGTGGTTTAGGAAAAGAACACACATGCAATGTCTGTTGTGGATCCATGTGGTTTAGGAAAAGAACACACATGCAATGTCACCAGTGGATCAATGTGGTTTAGGAAAAGAACACATGCAAATGTCACCAGTGGACCAATGTGGTTTAGGAAAAGAACATACATGCAATGACTCTAGTGGATCCATGTGGTCTAGGAAAAGAACACACAATGCAATGTCTCTAGTGGATCCATGTGGTTTAGGGAAAGAACACACATGCAATGTCACAAGTGGATCAATGTGGTTTAGGAAAAGAACACCACATGTAAATGTTACTAGTCGATCCTTGTGGTTTAGGAAAAGAACACGCATGCAATGTCACTGGTGGATCCATGTGGTTTAGGAAGAACACAACATGCAATGACTCTAGTGGATCAATGTGGTTTAGGAAAAGGAACACACATGCAATGATTCTAGCGCATCCATGTGGTTTAGGAAAAGAACACATATGTAATGAGTCTAGTGGATCAATATGGTTTATGAAAAGAACACACATGCAATGTCTCCTATGATCAGTATGTTTTAGGAGAAGAACAACACTGCAATGTCACTAGTGGATCCATGCGGTTTAGAAAAGAATGCACATGCAAATGTCACTAGTGGACTAATGTGCTTTAGGAAAAGAATGCACATGCAATGACACTAGTGTAACCATGTGGTTTAGGAAAAGACCACACATGCAATAACTCTAGTGGATATATGTGGTTAGGAAAAGAACATACATTCAATTCTCTAGTGGTTCTATGTGGTTTATGAAAACAACACACATGCAATGACTCAAGTGGATCAATGTGGTTTAGGAAAAGAACACACATGCAATGACTCTAGTGGATCAATGTGTTTTAGGAAAAGAACACAGATGTAATGACACTGGTGGATCCATGTGGTTTAGGAAAAGAACAATCATGCAATGACTCTTGTGGATCAATGTGGTTTAGGAGAAGAACACACCTATAAGTCACTAGTGGATCCATGTGGTTTAGGAAAATAACGTACATGCAATGACTCTACTAGTGGATCTATGTGGTTTAGGAAAAGAACACACATGCATTGACTCTAGTGGATCAATGTGTTTTAGGAAAGAACACACATGCAATGTCACTGGTGGATCCATGTGGTTAGGAAAAGAACACACATGCAATGACTCTATTGGATCAATGTGGTTTGGAAAAGAATACAAAATGCAATGACTCCAGTGGATCCATGTGGTTTACGAAAAGGACACACATGAAATGACTCTAGTGGATCAATGTGGTTTAGGAAAAGAACACAGATGCAATGACTCTAGAGGATCAATGTGTTTTATAAAAAGAACACACATGCAATGTCACTAGTGGATAATGTGTTTAGGAAAACAACACACATGCAATGACTCCGGTGGATCCATGTGGTTTATGAAAAGAACACACATGCAATCACTCTATTGGATTATGTGGTTTAGGAAAAGAACACGGATGCAATGTCACAAGTGGATCAATGTGTTTAGGAAAAAAACACATGCAATGTCACTAGTGGATCAATGTGGTTTAGGAAAAAACACATGCAATGGCTCTGGTGGATCCATGTGGTTTAGGATAAGAACACACATGCAATGTCTCTAGTGGATCCATGTGGTTTAGGGAAAGAACACACATGAAATGTCACGAGTGGATGAATGTGGTTTAGGAAAGAAATGCATGTAAATGTCACAAGTAGATCCATGTGGTTTTGTAAAATAACACACATGCAATGACTCAAGTGGATACATGATGTTTTGGAAATAACACAAATGCGAATGTCACCAGTGGATCAATGTGTTTTAGGAATAGAACCACCATGCAATGTCACTAGTGGATCCATGTGGTTTAGAAAAGAACACACATGCAATGACTATTGGATCAATATGGTTTAGGGAAGGAACACACATGCAATGATTCTAGTGGATCCATGTGGTTTAGGAAAAGAACACAAATGTAATGAGTCTAGTGGATCAATGTGGTTTAGGAAAAGAACACACATGCAATGTCTCCTGTGGATCAGTATGTTTAGGAAAAGAACACACATGCAATGTCACAAGTGGATCCATGTGGTTTAGAAAGAACGCACATGCAATGTCACTAGTGGACCAATGTGCTTTAGGGAAAGAACGCACATGCAATGACTCTAGTGGATCCATGTGGTTTAGGAAATACACACATGCAATAACTCTAGTGGATCTATGTGGTTTCGGAAAAGAACATACATGCAATGTCTCTAGTGGATCTATGTGGTTTATGAAAAGAACACACATGCAATGAGTCAAGTGGATCAATGTGGTTTAGGAAAAGAACACACATGCAATGACTCTAGTGGATCAATGTGTTTTAGGGAAAGAACACATGTATGACACTGCTGGATCCGTGTGGTTTAGGAGAGAACACGCATGCATTGACTCTAGTGGATCAATGTGGTTTTGGAAAAGAATACACCTGCAATGTCACCAGTGGATCCATGTGGTTTAGGAAAAGAACACACATGCAATGACTCTAGTGGATCTATGTGGTTTAGGAAAACAACACATGAATGACTCTAGTGGATCAATGTGTTTTAGGAAAAGAACACGCATGCAATGTCACTGTGGGTCCATGTGGTTTAAGAAAAGAACACACATGCACTGTCTCTAGTGGATAATGTGGTTCATGAAAAGAATACACATGCAATAATTGAAGTGCATCCATGTAGTTTAAGAAAAGGACACACATGTAATGACTCTAGTGGATCAATGTGGTTTAGGAAAAGAACCCATATGCAATGTCTCTAGTGGATCAGTATGGTTTCAAAAAGAACACACATGCAATGACTCTTGTGGATCAATGTGTTTTAGAAAAGAACACACATGCAAATGTCACTAGTGGATAAATGT
>CAJUXJ010002221.1:0-46721 GCA_910589775.1 Avena eriantha
ACAGTTGTACCTTTCAGATGCTTTCACAATCTCTCGAAAGTCTCTGGTCAACCCCGGTTGACCAAAACTTGTGATTTCATAGAATAATGAGAAATTCTCAAAATCTATTGAAACCTTCGAATTGATCACTCTGTGGTAACTACTTTGCATGAAAATAAGAAAATTTCAAAAAATGTCCCCCTAGTAGTCCACTCTCAATGTGGTGTAGTTTGGTCAACCATCATGTCCGACTACTGGAAAGAGCCACTTGTGTACCATGTTTCATTTCTTACCAATATTGAAATGGACTCAAATTTGGCACAAGGGTGTATCACCATTGTGGCTAGTGATGCTAGTATTGTATCTAGCCGTTTTGGTTCGGAAAATTCAAAAATTTAACCCTCAAAACTGAAAACATGGAACCATTTCTGAAGCAAGTACCACAACTACAATTTGAGACCTTCAATTTCCATGCTTGAGTGGTTGTACATCACATTGGGACCACAGAACAACAGTTGTACCTTTCAGATGCTTTCGCAATCTCTCGATACTCTCTGGTTAACCCTGGTTTGACCAAAACTTGTGAATTTCATAGAATAATGAGAAATTCTTAAAATCTATTGAAACCTTCGAATTTGATCACTCTGTGGTAACTACTTTGCATGGAAAAATGAGAAAATTTCAAAAAAATGGGTCCCCTAGCAGTCCACTCTCAAATGTGGTGTAGTGTGGTCGACTATCATGTCCGACTACTAGAAAGAGCCACTTGTGTACCATGTTTTCATCTACCAATCTTAAAATGGGCTCAAATTTGGCACAAGGGTGTATCACCATGTGGCTAGTGATGCTAGCATTGTATCTAGCCGTTTTGGTTTGAAAAATTCAAAAATTTAACCCTCAAACACAAAACATGGAACCATTGTGAAGCAAGTACCACAACTACAATTTCAGACCTTCAATTTGCATGCTTGAGTGGTTGTACATCACATTGGGACCACAGAACAACAGTTGTACCTTTCAGATGCTTTCGCAATCTCTCGATACTCTCTGGTTAACCCCGGTTTGACCAAAACTTGTGAATTTCATAGAATAATAGCAATTCTCAATGAAACCTTCAATTTGATCACTCTGTGGCAAATACGTTGCATGAAAAATGAGAAAATTTCAAAAAAAAATGTCCCCCTAGTAGTCCACTCTCAAATGTGGTGTAGTTTGGTCAACCATCATGTCCGACTAACTGGAAAGAGCCACTTGTGTACCATGTTTTCATCTACCAATATTGAAATGGACTCAAATTTGGCACAAGGGTGTATCACCATGTGGCTAGTGATGCTAGTATTGTATCTAGCCGTTTTGGTTTGGAAAATTCAAAAATTTAACCCTCAAACTGAAAAACATGGAACCATTTCTGAAGCAAGTACCACAACTACAATTTGAGACCTTCAATTTGCATGCTTGAGTGGTTGTACATCACATTGGGACCACAAAACAACAGTTGTACCTTTCAGATGCTTTCACAATCTCTCAAAACTCTCTAGTCAACCCTAGTTTGACCAAAACTTGTGAATTTCATAGAATAATGAGAAATTCTCAAAATCTATTGAAACCTTCGAATTTGATCACTCTGTGGTAACTACTTTGCATGGAAAAAGAGAAAATTTCAAAAAAATGTGCCCCTAGCAGTCCACTCTCAAATGTGGTGTAGTGTGGTCAACTATCATGTCCGACTACTAGAAAGAGCCACTTGGTACCATGTTTTCATCTACCAATCTTAAATGGGCTCAAATTTGCCACAAGGGTGTATCACCATGTGGCTAGTGATGCTAGCATTGTATCTAGCCGTTTTGGTCTGAAAAATTCAAAAATTTAACCCTCAAACACAAAAACATGGAACCATTTGTGAACTAAGTACCACAATTACAATTTTAGACCTTCAATTTGCATGCTTGAGTGGTTGTACATCACATTGGGACCACAGAACAACAGTTGTACCTTTCAGATGCTTTCGCAATCTCTCGATACTCTCTGGTTAACCCCGGTTTGACCAAAACTTGTGAATTTCAGAGAATAATTAGCAATTCTCAATGAAACCTTCAATTTGATCACTCTGTGGCACATACGTTGCATGAAAAATGAGAAAATTTCAAAACAAATGTCCCCCAAGTAGTCCACTCTCAGATGTGGTGTAGTTTGGTCAATCATCATGTCCGACTACTGGAAAGAGCCACTTCTGTACCATGTTTTCATCTACCAATATTGAAATGGACTCAAATTTGGCACAAGGGTGTATCACCATGTGGCTAGTGATGCTAGCATTGTATCTAGCCGTTTTGGTTTGAAAAATTCAAAAATTTAACCCTCAACACAAAAACATGGAACCATTTGTGAAGCAACTACCACAACTACAATTTTTGACCTTCAATTTGCATGCTTGAGTGGTTGTACATCACATTGGGACCACAGAACAACAGTTGTACCTTTCAGATGCTTTCGCAATCTCTCGATACTCTCTGGTTAACTCCGGTTTGACCAAACTTGTGAATTTCATAGAATAATTAGCAATTCTCAATGAAACCTTCAATTTGATCACTCTGTGGCAAATACGTTGCATGAAAAATGAGAAAAATTTCAAAAAAAATGTCCCCCAAGTAGTCCACTCTCAAATGTGGTGTAGTTTGGTCAACCATCATGTCCGACTACTGGAAAGAGCCACTTGTGTACCATGTTTTCATCTACCAATATTGAAATGGACTCAAATTTGGCACAAGGGTGTATCACCATGTGGCTAGTGATGCTAGTATTGTATCTAGCCGATTTGGTTTGGAAAATTCAAAAATTTAACCCTCAAACTGAAAAACATGGAACCATTTGTGAAGCAAGTACCACAACTACAATTTTAGACCTTCAATTTGCATGCTTGAGTGGTTGTACATCACATTGGGACCACAAAACAACAGTTGTACCTTTCAGATGCTTTCACAATCTCTCAAAAGTCTCTAGTCAACCCTAGTTTGACCAAAACTTGTGAATTTCATAGAATAATGAGAAATTCTCAAAATCTATTGAAACCTTCGAATTTGATCACTCTGTGGTAACTACTTTGCATGGAAAATGAGAAAATTTCAAAAAAATGTGCCCCTAGCAGTCCACTCTCAAATGTGGTGTAGTGTGGTCAACTATCATGTCCGACTACTAGAAAGAGCCACTTGTGTACCATGTTTTCATCTACCAATCTTAAAATGGGCTCAAATTTGGCACAAGGGTGTATCACCATGTGGCTAGTGATGCTAGCATTGTATCTAGCCGTTTTGGTTTGAAAAATTCAAAAATTTAACCCTCAAACACAAAAACATGGAACCATTTGTGAAGCAAGTACCACAACTACAATTTTAGACCTTCAATTTGCATGCTTGAGTGGTTGTACATCACATTGGGACCACAGAACAACAGTTGTACCTTTCAGATGCTTTCGCAATCTCTCGATACTCTCCGGTTAACCCCGGTTTGACCAAAACTTGTGAATTTCATAGAATAATTAGCAATTCTCAATGAAACCTTCAATTTGATCACTCTGTGGCAAATACGTTGCATGAAAAATGAGAAAATTTCAAAAAAAAATGTCCCCCTAGTAGTCCACTCTCAAATGTGGTGTAGTTTGGTCAACCATCATGTCCGACTACTGGAAAGAGCCACTTGTGTACCATGTTTTCATCTACCAATATTGAAATGGACTCAAATTTGGCACAAGGGTGTATCACCATGTGGCTAGTGATGCTAGTATTGTATCTAGCCATTTTGGTTTGGAAAATTCAAAAATTTAACCCTCAAACTGAAAAACATGGAACCATTTCTGAAGCAAGTACCACAACTACAATTTGAGACCTTCAATTTGCATGCTTGAGTGGTTGTACATCACATTGGGACCACAAAACAACAGTTGTACCTTTCAGATGCTTTCACAATCTCTCAAAACTCTCTAGTCAACCCTAGTTTGACCAAAACTTGTGAATTTCATAGAATAATGAGAAATTCTCAAAATCTATTGAAACCTTCGAATTTGATCACTCTGTGGTAACTACTTTGCATGGAAAAAGAGAAAATTTCAAAAAAAATGTGCCCCTAGCAGTCCACTCTCAAATGTGGTGTAGTGTGGTCAACTATCATGTCCGACTACTAGAAAGAGCCACTTGTGTACCATGTTTTCATCTACCAATCTTAAAATGGGCTCAAATTTGCCACAAGGGTGTATCACCATGTGGCTAGTGATGCTAGCATTGTATCTAGCCGTTTTGGTTTGAAAAATTCAAAAATTTAACCCTCAAACACAAAAACATGGAACCATTTGTGAACTAAGTACCACAATTACAATTTTAGACCTTCAATTTGCATGCTTGAGTGGTTGTACATCACATTGGGACCACAGAACAACAGTTGTACCTTTCAGATGCTTTCGCAATCTCTCGATACTCTCAGGTTAACCCCGGTTTGACCAAACTTGTGAATTTCATAGAATAATTAGCAATTCTCAATGAAACCTTCAATTTGATCACTCTGTGGCAAATACGTTGCATGAAAAATGAGAAAATTTCAAAACAAATGTCCCCCAAGTAGTCCACTCTCAAATGTGGTGTAGTTTGGTCAATCATCATGTCCGACTACTGGAAAGAGCCACTTCTGTACCATGTTTTCATCTACCAATATTGAAATGGACTCAAATTTGGCACAAGGGTGTATCACCATGTGGCTAGTGATGCTAGCATTGTATCTAGCCGTTTTGGTTTGAAAAATTCAAAAATTTAACCCTCAAACACAAAAACATGGAACCATTTGTGAAGCAAGTACCACAACTACAATTTTAGACCTTCAATTTGCATGCTTGAGTGGTTGTACATCACATTGGGACCACAGAACAACAGTTGTACCTTTCAGATGCTTTCGCAATCTCTCGATACTCTCTGGTTAACCCCGGTTTGACCAAAACTTGTGAATTTCATAGAATAATTAGCAATTCTCAATGAAACCTTCAATTTGATCACTCTGTGGCAAATACGTTGCATGAAAAATGAGAAAATTTCAAAAAAAATGTCCCCTAAGTAGTCCACTCTCAAATGTGGTGTAGTTTGGTCAACCATCATGTCCGACTACTGGAAAGAGCCACTTGTGTACCATGTTTTCATCTACCAATATTGAAATGGACTCAAATTTGGCACAAGGGTGTATCACCATGTGGCTAGTGATGCTAGTATTGTATCTAGCCGATTTGGTTTGGAAAATTCAAAAATTTAACCCTCAAACTGAAAAACATGGAACCATTTGTGAAGCAAGTACCACAACTACAATTTTAGACCTTCAATTTGCATGCTTGAGTGGTTGTACATCACATTGGGACCACAAAACAACAGTTGTACCTTTCAGATGCTTTCACAATCTCTCAAAAGTCTCTAGTCAACCCTAGTTTGACCAAAACTTGTGAATTTCATAGAATAATGAGAAATTCTCAAAATCTATTGAAACCTTCGAATTTGATCACTCTGTGGTAACTACTTTGCATGGAAAATGAGAAAATTTCAAAAAAATGTGCCCCTAGCAGTCCACTCTCAAATGTGGTGTAGTGTGGTCAACTATCATGTCCGACTACTAGAAAGAGCCACTTGTGTACCATGTTTTCATCTACCAATCTTAAAATGGGCTCAAATTTGGCACAAGGGTGTATCACCATGTGGCTAGTGATGCTAGCATTGTATCTAGCCGTTTTGGTTTGAAAAATTCAAAAATTTAACCCTCAAACACAAAAACATGGAACCATTTGTGAAGCAAGTACCACAACTACAATTTTAGACCTTCAATTTGCATGCTTGAGTGGTTGTACATCACATTGGGACCACAGAACAACAGTTGTACCTTTCAGATGCTTTCGCAATCTCTCGATACTCTCTGGTTAACCCCGGTTTGACCAAAACTTGTGAATTTCATAGAATAATTAGCAATTCTCAATGAAACCTTCAATTTGATCACTCTGTGGCAAATACGTTGCATGAAAAATGAGAAAATTTCAAAATAAAATGTCCCCCTAGTAGTCCACTCTCAAATGTGGTGTAGTTTGGTCAACCATCATGTCCGACTACTGCAAAGAGCCACTTGTGTACCATGTTTTCATCTACCAATATTGAAATGGACTCAAATTTGGCACAAGGGTGTATCACCATGTGGCTAGTGATGCTAGTATTGTATCTAGCCGTTTTGGTTTGGAAAATTCAAAAATTTAACCCTCAAACTGAAAAACATGGAACCATTTCTGAAGCAAGTACCACAACTACAATTTGAGACCTTCAATTTGCATGCTTGAGTGGTTGTACATCACATTGGGACCACAAAACAACAGTTGTACCTTTCAGATGCTTTCACAATCTCTCAAAACTCTCTAGTCAACCCTAGTTTGACCAAAACTTGTGAATTTCATAGAATAATGAGAAATTCTCAAAATCTATTGAAACCTTCGAATTTGATCACTCTGTGGTAACTACTTTGCATGGAAAAAGAGAAAATTTCAAAAAAATGTGCCCCTAGCAGTCCACTCTCAAATGTGGTGTAGTGTGGTCAACTATCATGTCCGACTACTAGAAAGAGCCACTTGTGTACCATGTTTTCATCTACCAATCTTAAAATGGGCTCAAATTTGCCACAAGGGTGTATCACCATGTGGCTAGTGATGCTAGCATTGTATCTAGCCGTTTTGGTTTGAAAAATTCAAAAATTTAACCCTCAAACACAAAAACATGGAACCATTTGTGAAGCAAGTACCACAACTACAATTTTAGACCTTCAATTTGCATGCTTGAGTGGTTGTACATCACATTGGGACCACAGAACAACAGTTGTACCTTTCAGATGCTTTCGCAATCTCTCGATACTCTCTGGTTAACCCCGGTTTGACCAAAACTTGTGAATTTCATAGAATAATTAGCAATTCTCAATGAAACCTTCAATTTGATCACTCTGTGGCAAATACGTTGCATGAAAAATGAGAAAATTTCAAAAAAAATGTCCCCCAAGTAGTCCACTCTCAAATGTGGTGTAGTTTGGTCAACCATCATGTCCGACTACTGGAAAGAGCCACTTGTGTACCATGTTTTCATCTACCAATATTGAAATGGACTCAAATTTGGCACAAGGGTGTATCACCATGTGGCTAGTGATGCTAGTATTGTATCTAGCCGATTTGGTTTGGAAAATTCAAAAATTTAACCCTCAAACTGAAAGACATGGAACCATTTGTGAAGCAAGTACCACAACTACAATTTTAGACCTTCAATTTGCATGCTTGAGTGGTTGTACATCACATTGGGACCACAAAACAACAGTTGTACCTTTCAGATGCTTTCACAATCTCTCAAAAGTCTCTAGTCAACCCTAGTTTGACCAAAACTTGTGAATTTCATAGAATAATGAGAAATTCTCAAAATCTATTGAAACCTTCGAATTTGATCACTCTGTGGTAACTACTTTGCATGGAAAATGAGAAAATTTCAAAAAAATGTGCCCCTAGCAGTCCACTCTCAAATGTGGTGTAGTGTGGTCAACTATCATGTCCGACTACTAGAAAGAGCCACTTGTGTACCATGTTTTCATCTACCAATCTTAAAATGGGCTCAAATTTGCCACAAGGGTGTATCACCATGTGGCTAGTGATGCTAGCATTGTATCTAGCCGTTTTGGTTTGAAAAATTCAAAAATTTAACCCTCAAACACAAAAACATGGAACCATTTGTGAAGCAAGTACCACAACTACAATTTTAGACCTTCAATTTGCATGCTTGAGTGGTTGTACATCACATTGGGACCACAGAACAACAGTTGTACCTTTCAGATGCTTTCGCAATCTCTCGATACTCTCTGGTTAACCCCGGTTTGACCAAAACTTGTGAATTTCATAGAATAATTAGCAATTCTCAATGAAACCTTCAATTTGATCACTCTGTGGCAAATACGTTGCATGAAAAATGAGAAAATTTCAAAAAAAAATGTCCCCCTAGTAGTCCACTCTCAAATGTGGTGTAGTTTGGTCAACCATCATGTCCGACTACTGGAAAGAGCCACTTGTGTACCATGTTTTCATCTACCAATATTGAAATGGACTCAAATTTGGCACAAGGGTGTATCACCATGTGGCTAGTGATGCTAGTATTGTATCTAGCCGTTTTGGTTTGGAAAATTCAAAAATTTAACCCTCAAACTGAAAAACATGGAACCATTTCTGAAGCAAGTACCACAACTACAATTTGAGACCTTCAATTTGCATGCTTGAGTGGTTGTACATCACATTGGGACCACAAAACAACAGTTGTACCTTTCAGATGCTTTCACAATCTCTCAAAACTCTCTAGTCAACCCTAGTTTGACCAAAACTTGTGAATTTCATAGAATAATGAGAAATTCTCAAAATCTATTGAAACCTTCGAATTTGATCACTCTGTGGTAACTACTTTGCATGGAAAAAGAGAAAATTTCAAAAAAATGTGCCCCTAGCAGTCCACTCTCAAATGTGGTGTAGTGTGGTCAACTATCATGTCCGACTACTAGAAAGAGCCACTTGTGTACCATGTTTTCATCTACCAATCTTAAAATGGGCTCAAATTTGCCACAAGGGTGTATCACCATGTGGCTAGTGATGCTAGCATTGTATCTAGCCGTTTTGGTTTGAAAAATTCAAAAATTTAACCCTCAAACACAAAAACATGGAACCATTTGTGAACTAAGTACCACAATTACAATTTTAGACCTTCAATTTGCATGCTTGAGTGGTTGTACATCACATTGGGACCACAGAACAACAGTTGTACCTTTCAGATGCTTTCGCAATCTCTCGATACTCTCTGGTTAACCCCGGTTTGACCAAAACTTGTGAATTTCATAGAATAATTAGCAATTCTCAATGAAACCTTCAATTTGATCACTCTGTGGCAAATACGTTGCATGAAAAATGAGAAAATTTCAAAATAAAATGTCCCCCTAGTAGTCCACTCTCAAATGTGGTGTAGTTTGGTCAACCATCATGTCCGACTACTGCAAAGAGCCACTTGTGTACCATGTTTTCATCTACCAATATTGAAATGGACTCAAATTTGGCACAAGGGTGTATCACCATGTGGCTAGTGATGCTAGTATTGTATCTAGCCGTTTTGGTTTGGAAAATTCAAAAATTTAACCCTCAAACTGAAAAACATGGAACCATTTCTGAAGCAAGTACCACAACTACAATTTGAGACCTTCAATTTGCATGCTTGAGTGGTTGTACATCACATTGGGACCACAAAACAACAGTTGTACCTTTCAGATGCTTTCACAATCTCTCAAAACTCTCTAGTCAACCCTAGTTTGACCAAAACTTGTGAATTTCATAGAATAATGAGAAATTCTCAAAATCTATTGAAACCTTCGAATTTGATCACTCTGTGGTAACTACTTTGCATGGAAAAAGAGAAAATTTCAAAAAAATGTGCCCCTAGCAGTCCACTCTCAAATGTGGTGTAGTGTGGTCAACTATCATGTCCGACTACTAGAAAGAGCCACTTGTGTACCATGTTTTCATCTACCAATCTTAAAATGGGCTCAAATTTGCCACAAGGGTGTATCACCATGTGGCTAGTGATGCTAGCATTGTATCTAGCCGTTTTGGTTTGAAAAATTCAAAAATTTAACCCTCAAACACAAAAACATGGAACCATTTGTGAAGCAAGTACCACAACTACAATTTTAGACCTTCAATTTGCATGCTTGAGTGGTTGTACATCACATTGGGACCACAGAACAACAGTTGTACCTTTCAGATGCTTTCGCAATCTCTCGATACTCTCTGGTTAACCCCGGTTTGACCAAAACTTGTGAATTTCATAGAATAATTAGCAATTCTCAATGAAACCTTCAATTTGATCACTCTGTGGCAAATACGTTGCATGAAAAATGAGAAAATTTCAAAAAAAATGTCCCCCAAGTAGTCCACTCTCAAATGTGGTGTAGTTTGGTCAACCATCATGTCCGACTACTGGAAAGAGCCACTTGTGTACCATGTTTTCATCTACCAATATTGAAATGGACTCAAATTTGGCACAAGGGTGTATCACCATGTGGCTAGTGATGCTAGTATTGTATCTAGCCGATTTGGTTTGGAAAATTCAAAAATTTAACCCTCAAACTGAAAAACATGGAACCATTTGTGAAGCAAGTACCACAACTACAATTTTAGACCTTCAATTTGCATGCTTGAGTGGTTGTACATCACATTGGGACCACAAAACAACAGTTGTACCTTTCAGATGCTTTCACAATCTCTCAAAAGTCTCTAGTCAACCCTAGTTTGACCAAAACTTGTGAATTTCATAGAATAATGAGAAATTCTCAAAATCTATTGAAACCTTCGAATTTGATCACTCTGTGGTAACTACTTTGCATGGAAAATGAGAAAATTTCAAAAAAATGTGCCCCTAGCAGTCCACTCTCAAATGTGGTGTAGTGTGGTCAACTATCATGTCCGACTACTAGAAAGAGCCACTTGTGTACCATGTTTTCATCTACCAATCTTAAAATGGGCTCAAATTTGCCACAAGGGTGTATCACCATGTGGCTAGTGATGCTAGCATTGTATCTAGCCGTTTTGGTTTGAAAAATTCAAAAATTTAACCCTCAAACACAAAAACATGGAACCATTTGTGAAGCAAGTACCACAACTACAATTTTAGACCTTCAATTTGCATGCTTGAGTGGTTGTACATCACATTGGGACCACAGAACAACAGTTGTACCTTTCAGATGCTTTCGCAATCTCTCGATACTCTCTGGTTAACCCCGGTTTGACCAAAACTTGTGAATTTCATAGAATAATTAGCAATTCTCAATGAAACCTTCAATTTGATCACTCTGTGGCAAATACGTTGCATGAAAAATGAGAAAATTTCAAAAAAAAATGTCCCCCTAGTAGTCCACTCTCAAATGTGGTGTAGTTTGGTCAACCATCATGTCCGACTACTGGAAAGAGCCACTTGTGTACCATGTTTTCATCTACCAATATTGAAATGGACTCAAATTTGGCACAAGGGTGTATCACCATGTGGCTAGTGATGCTAGTATTGTATCTAGCCGTTTTGGTTTGGAAAATTCAAAAATTTAACCCTCAAACTGAAAAACATGGAACCATTTCTGAAGCAAGTACCACAACTACAATTTGAGACCTTCAATTTGCATGCTTGAGTGGTTGTACATCACATTGGGACCACAAAACAACAGTTGTACCTTTCAGATGCTTTCACAATCTCTCAAAACTCTCTAGTCAACCCTAGTTTGACCAAAACTTGTGAATTTCATAGAATAATGAGAAATTCTCAAAATCTATTGAAACCTTCGAATTTGATCACTCTGTGGTAACTACTTTGCATGGAAAAAGAGAAAATTTCAAAAAAATGTGCCCCTAGCAGTCCACTCTCAAATGTGGTGTAGTGTGGTCAACTATCATGTCCGACTACTAGAAAGAGCCACTTGTGTACCATGTTTTCATCTACCAATCTTAAAATGGGCTCAAATTTGCCACAAGGGTGTATCACCATGTGGCTAGTGATGCTAGCATTGTATCTAGCCGTTTTGGTTTGAAAAATTCAAAATTTTAACCCTCAAACACAAAAACATGGAACCATTTGTGAAGCAAGTACCACAACTACAATTTTAGACCTTCAATTTGCATGCTTGAGTGGTTGTACATCACATTGGGACCACAGAACAACAGTTGTACCTTTCAGATGCTTTCGCAATCTCTCGATACTCTCTGGTTAACCCCGGTTTGACCAAAACTTGTGAATTTCATAGAATAATTAGCAATTCTCAATGAAACCTTCAATTTGATCACTCTGTGGCAAATACGTTGCATTAAAAATGAGAAAATTTCAAAAAAAATGTCCCCCAAGTAGTCCACTCTCAAATGTGGTGTAGTTTGGTCAACCATCATGTCCGACTACTGGAAAGAGCCACTTCTGTACCATGTTTTCATCTACCAATATTGAAATGGACTCAAATTTGGCACAAGGGTGTATCACCATGTGGCTAGTGATGCTAGTATTGTATCTAGCCGATTTGGTTTGGAAAATTCAAAAATTTAACCCTCAAACTGAAAAACATGGAACCATTTGTGAAGCAAGTACCACAACTACAATTTTAGACCTTCAATTTGCATGCTTGAGTGGTTGTACATCACATTGGGACCACAAAACAACAGTTGTACCTTTCAGATGCTTTCACAATCTCTCAAAAGTCTCTAGTCAACCCTAGTTTGACCAAAACTTGTGAATTTCATAGAATAATGAGAAATTCTCAAAATCTATTGAAACCTTCGAATTTGATCACTCTGTGGTAACTACTTTGCATGGAAAATGAGAAAATTTCAAAAAAATGTGCCCCTAGCAGTCCACTCTCAAATGTGGTGTAGTGTGGTCAACTATCATGTCCGACTACTAGAAAGAGCCACTTGTGTACCATGTTTTCATCTACCAATCTTAAAATGGGCTCAAATTTGCCACAAGGGTGTATCACCATGTGGCTAGTGATGCTAGCATTGTATCTAGCCGTTTTGGTTTGAAAAATTCAAAAATTTAACCCTCAAACACAAAAACATGGAACCATTTGTGAAGCAAGTACCACAACTACAATTTTAGACCTTCAATTTGCATGCTTGAGTGGTTGTACATCACATTGGGACCACAGAACAACAGTTGTACCTTTCAGATGCTTTCGCAATCTCTCGATACTCTCTGGTTAACCCCGGTTTGACCAAAACTTGTGAATTTCATAGAATAATTAGCAATTCTCAATGAAACCTTCAATTTGATCACTCTGTGGCAAATACGTTGCATGAAAAATGAGAAAATTTCAAAAAAAATGTCCCCCAAGTAGTCCACTCTCAAATGTGGTGTAGTTTGGTCAACCATCATGTCCGACTACTGGAAAGAGCCACTTGTGTACCATGTTTTCATCTACCAATATTGAAATGGACTCAAATTTGGCACAAGGGTGTATCACCATGTGGCTAGTGATGCTAGTATTGTATCTAGCCGATTTGGTTTGGAAAATTCAAAAATTTAACCCTCAAACTGAAAAACATGGAACCATTTGTGAAGCAAGTACCACAACTACAATTTTAGACCTTCAATTTTCATGCTTGAGTGGTTGTACATCACATTGGGACCACAAAACAACAGTTGTACCTTTCAGATGCTTTCACAATCTCTCAAAAGTCTCTAGTCAACCCTAGTTTGACCAAAACTTGTGAATTTCATAGAATAATGAGAAATTCTCAAAATCTATTGAAACCTTCGAATTTGATCACTCTGTGGTAACTACTTTGCATGGAAAATGAGAAAATTTCAAAAAAATGTGCCCCTAGCAGTCCACTCTCAAATGTGGTGTAGTGTGGTCAACTATCATGTCCGACTACTAGAAAGAGCCACTTGTGTACCATGTTTTCATCTACCAATCTTAAAATGGGCTCAAATTTGGCACAAGGGTGTATCACCATGTGGCTAGTGATGCTAGCATTGTATCTAGCCGTTTTGGTTTGAAAAATTCAAAAATTTAACCCTCAAACACAAAAACATGGAACCATTTGTGAAGCAAGTACCACAACTACAATTTTAGACCTTCAAGTTGCATGCTTGAGTGGTTGTACATCACATTGGGACCACAGAACAACAGTTGTACCTTTCAGATGCTTTCGCAATCTCTCGATACTCTCTGGTTAACCCCGGTTTGACCAAAACTTGTGAATTTCATAGAATAATTAGCAATTCTCAATGAAACCTTCAATTTGATCACTCTGTGGCAAATACGTTGCATGAAAAATGAGAAAATTTCAAAAAAAAATGTCCCCCTAGTAGTCCACTCTCAAATGTGGTGTAGTTTGGTCAACCATCATGTCCGACTACTGGAAAGAGCCACTTGTGTACCATGTTTTCATCTACCAATATTGAAATGGACTCAAATTTGGCACAAGGGTGTATCACCATGTGGCTAGTGATGCTAGTATTGTATCTAGCCGTTTTGGTTTGGAAAATTCAAAAATTTAACCCTCAAACTGAAAAACATGGAACCATTTCTGAAGCAAGTACCACAACTACAATTTGAGACCTTCAATTTGCATGCTTGAGTGGTTGTACATCACATTGGGACCACAAAACAACAGTTGTACCTTTCAGATGCTTTCACAATCTCTCAAAACTCTCTAGTCAACCCTAGTTTGACCAAAACTTGTGAATTTCATAGAATAATGAGAAATTCTCAAAATCTATTGAAACCTTCGAATTTGATCACTCTATGGTAACTACTTTGCATGGAAAAAGAGAAAATTTCAAAAAAATGTGCCCCTAGCAGTCCACTCTCAAATGTGGTGTAGTGTGGTCAACTATCATGTCCGACTACTAGAAAGAGCCACTTGTGTACCATGTTTTCATCTACCAATCTTAAAATGGGCTCAAATTTGCCACAAGGGTGTATCACCATGTGGCTAGTGATGCTAGCATTGTATCTAGCCGTTTTGGTTTGAAAAATTCAAAAATTTAACCCTCAAACACAAAAACATGGAACCATTTGTGAACTAAGTACCACAATTACAATTTTAGACCTTCAATTTGCATGCTTGAGTGGTTGTACATCACATTGGGACCACAGAACAACAGTTGTACCTTTCATATGCTTTCGCAATCTCTCGATACTCTCTGGTTAACCCCGGTTTGACCAAAACTTGTGAATTTCATAGAATAATTAGCAATTCTCAATGAAACCTTCAATTTGATCACTCTGTGGCAAATACGTTGCATGAAAAATGAGAAAATTTCAAAACAAATGTCCCCCAAGTAGTCCACTCTCAAATGTGGTGTAGTTTGGTCAATCATCATGTCCGACTACTGGAAAGAGCCACTTCTGTACCATGTTTTCATCTACCAATATTGAAATGGACTCAAATTTGGCACAAGGGTGTATCACCATGTGGCTAGTGATGCTAGCATTGTATCTAGCCGTTTTGGTTTGAAAAATTCAAAAATTTAACCCTCAAACACAAAAACATGGAACCATTTGTGAAGCAAGTACCACAACTACAATTTTAGACCTTCAATTTGCATGCTTGAGTGGTTGTACATCACATTGGGACCACAGAACAACAGTTGTACCTTTCAGATGCTTTCGCAATCTCTCGATACTCTCTGGTTAACCCCGGTTTGACCAAAACTTGTGAATTTCATAGAATAATTAGCAATTCTCAATGAAACCTTCAATTTGATCACTCTGTGGCAAATACGTTGCATGAAAAATGAGAAAATTTCAAAAAAAATGTCCCCCAAGTAGTCCACTCTCAAATGTGGTGTAGTTTGGTCAACCATCATGTCCGACTACTGGAAAGAGCCACTTGTGTACCATGTTTTCATCTACCAATATTGAAATGGACTCAAATTTGGCACAAGGGTGTATCACCATGTGGCTAGTGATGCTAGTATTGTATCTAGCCGTTTTGGTTTGGAAAATTCAAAAATTTAACCCTCAAACTGAAAAACATGGAACCATTTCTGAAGCAAGTACCACAACTACAATTTGAGACCTTCAATTTGCATGATTGAGTGGTTGTACATCACATTGGGACCACAAAACAACAGTTGTACCTTTCAGATGCTTTCACAATCTCTCAAAACTCTCTAGTCAACCCTAGTTTGACCAAAACTTGTGAATTTCATAGAATAATGAGAAATTCTCAAAATCTATTGAAACCTTCGAATTTGATCACTCTATGGTAACTACTTTGCATGGAAAAAGAGAAAATTTCAAAAAAATGTGCCCCTAGCAGTCCACTCTCAAATGTGGTGTAGTGTGGTCAACTATCATGTCCGACTACTAGAAAGAGCCACTTGTGTACCATGTTTTCATCTACCAATCTTAAAATGGGCTCAAATTTGCCACAAGGGTGTATCACCATGTGGCTAGTGATGCTAGCATTGTATCTAGCCGTTTTGGTTTGAAAAATTCAAAAATTTAACCCTCAAACACAAAAACATGGAACCATTTGTGAACTAAGTACCACAATTACAATTTTAGACCTTCAATTTGCATGCTTGAGTGGTTGTACATCACATTGGGACCACAGAACAACAGTTGTACCTTTCATATGCTTTCGCAATCTCTCGATACTCTCTGGTTAACCCCGGTTTGACCAAAACTTGTGAATTTCATAGAATAATTAGCAATTCTCAATGAAACCTTCAATTTGATCACTCTGTGGCAAATACGTTGCATGAAAAATGAGAAAATTTCAAAACAAATGTCCCCCAAGTAGTCCACTCTCAAATGTGGTGTAGTTTGGTCAATCATCATGTCCGACTACTGGAAAGAGCCACTTCTGTACCATGTTTTCATCTACCAATATTGAAATGCACTCAAATTTGGCACAAGGGTGTATCACCATGTGGCTAGTGATGCTAGCATTGTATCTAGCCGTTTTGGTTTGAAAAATTCAAAAATTTAACCCTCAAACACAAAAACATGGAACCATTTGTGAAGCAAGTACCACAACTACAATTTTAGACCTTCAATTTGCATGCTTGAGTGGTTGTACATCACATTGGGACCACAGAACAACAGTTGTACCTTTCAGATGCTTTCGCAATCTCTCGATACTCTCTGGTTAACCCCGGTTTGACCAAAACTTGTGAATTTCATAGAATAATTAGCAATTCTCAATGAAACCTTCAATTTGATCACTCTGTGGCAAATACGTTGCATGAAAAATGAGAAAATTTCAAAAAAAATGTCCCCCAAGTAGTCCACTCTCAAATGTGGTGTAGTTTGGTCAACCATCATGTCCGACTACTGGAAAGAGCCACTTGTGTACCATGTTTTCATCTACCAATATTGAAATGGACTCAAATTTGGCACAAGGGTGTATCACCATGTGGCTAGTGATGCTAGTATTGTATCTAGCCGATTTGGTTTGGAAAATTCAAAAATTTAACCCTCAAACTGAAAAACATGGAACCATTTGTGAAGCAAGTACCACAACTACAATTTTAGACCTTCAATTTGCATGCTTGAGTGGTTGTACATCACATTGGGACCACAAAACAACAGTTGTACCTTTCAGATGCTTTCACAATCTCTCAAAAGTCTCTAGTCAACCCTAGTTTGACCAAAACTTGTGAATTTCATAGAATAATGAGAAATTCTCAAAATCTATTGAAACCTTCGAATTTGATCACTCTGTGGTAACTACTTTGCATGGAAAATGAGAAAATTTCAAAAAAATGTGCCCCTAGCAGTCCACTCTCAAATGTGGTGTAGTGTGGTCAACTATCATGTCCGACTACTAGAAAGAGCCACTTGTGTACCATGTTTTCATCTACCAATCTTAAAATGGGCTCAAATTTGGCACAAGGGTGTATCACCATGTGGCTAGTGATGCTAGCATTGTATCTAGCCGTTTTGGTTTGAAAAATTCAAAAATTTAACCCTCAAACACAAAAACATGGAACCATTTGTGAAGCAAGTACCACAACTACAATTTTAGACCTTCAAGTTGCATGCTTGAGTGGTTGTACATCACATTGGGACCACAGAACAACAGTTGTACCTTTCAGATGCTTTCGCAATCTCTCGATACTCTCTAGTTAACCCCGGTTTGACCAAAACTTGTGAATTTCATAGAATAATTAGCAATTCTCAATGAAACCTTCAATTTGATCACTCTGTGGCAAATACGTTGCATGAAAAATGAGAAAATTTCAAAAAAAAATGTCCCCCTAGTAGTCCACTCTCAAATGTGGTGTAGTTTGGTCAACCATCATGTCCGACTACTGGAAAGAGCCACTTGTGTACCATGTTTTCATCTACCAATATTGAAATGGACTCAAATTTGGCACAAGGGTGTATCACCATGTGGCTAGTGATGCTAGTATTGTATCTAGCCGTTTTGGTTTGGAAAATTCAAAAATTTAACCCTCAAACTGAAAAACATGGAACCATTTCTGAAGCAAGTACCACAACTACAATTTGAGACCTTCAATTTGCATGCTTGAGTGGTTGTACATCACATTGGGACCACAAAACAACAGTTGTACCTTTCAGATGCTTTCACAATCTCTCAAAACTCTCTAGTCAACCCTAGTTTGACCAAAACTTGTGAATTTCATAGAATAATGAGAAATTCTCAAAATCTATTGAAACCTTCGAATTTGATCACTCTATGGTAACTACTTTGCATGGAAAAAGAGAAAATTTCAAAAAAATGTGCCCCTAGCAGTCCACTCTCAAATGTGGTGTAGTGTGGTCAACTATCATGTCCGACTACTAGAAAGAGCCACTTGTGTACCATGTTTTCATCTACCAATCTTAAAATGGGCTCAAATTTGCCACAAGGGTGTATCACCATGTGGCTAGTGATGCTAGCATTGTATCTAGCCGTTTTGGTTTGAAAAATTCAAAAATTTAACCCTCAAACACAAAAACATGGAACCATTTGTGAACTAAGTACCACAATTACAATTTTAGACCTTCAATTTGCATGCTTGAGTGGTTGTACATCACATTGGGACCACAGAACAACAGTTGTACCTTTCATATGCTTTCGCAATCTCTCGATACTCTCTGGTTAACCCCGGTTTGACCAAAACTTGTGAATTTCATAGAATAATTAGCAATTCTCAATGAAACCTTCAATTTGATCACTCTGTGGCAAATACGTTGCATGAAAAATGAGAAAATTTCAAAACAAATGTCCCCCAAGTAGTCCACTCTCAAATGTGGTGTAGTTTGGTCAATCATCATGTCCGACTACTGGAAAGAGCCACTTCTGTACCATGTTTTCATCTACCAATATTGAAATGCACTCAAATTTGGCACAAGGGTGTATTACCATGTGGCTAGTGATGCTAGCATTGTATCTAGCCGTTTTGGTTTGAAAAATTCAAAAATTTAACCCTCAAACACAAAAACATGGAACCATTTGTGAAGCAAGTACCACAACTACAATTTTAGACCTTCAATTTGCATGCTTGAGTGGTTGTACATCACATTGGGACCACAGAACAACAGTTGTACCTTTCAGATGCTTTCGCAATCTCTCGATACTCTCTGGTTAACCCCGGTTTGACCAAAACTTGTGAATTTCATAGAATAATTAGCAATTCTCAATGAAACCTTCAATTTGATCACTCTGTGGCAAATACGTTGCATGAAAAATGAGAAAATTTCAAAAAAAATGTCCCCCAAGTAGTCCACTCTCAAATGTGGTGTAGTTTGGTCAACCATCATGTCCGACTACTGGAAAGAGCCACTTGTGTACCATGTTTTCATCTACCAATATTGAAATGGACTCAAATTTGGCACAAGGGTGTATCACCATGTGGCTAGTGATGCTAGTATTGTATCTAGCCGATTTGGTTTGGAAAATTCAAAAATTTAACCCTCAAACTGAAAAACATGGAACCATTTGTGAAGCAAGTACCACAACTACAATTTTAGACCTTCAATTTGCATGCTTGAGTGGTTGTACATCACATTGGGACCACAAAACAACAGTTGTACCTTTCAGATGCTTTCACAATCTCTCAAAAGTCTCTAGTCAACCCTAGTTTGACCAAAACTTGTGAATTTCATAGAATAATGAGAAATTCTCAAAATCTATTGAAACCTTCGAATTTGATCACTCTGTGGTAACTACTTTGCATGGAAAATGAGAAAATTTCAAAAAAATGTGCCCCTAGCAGTCCACTCTCAAATGTGGTGTAGTGTGGTCAACTATCATGTCCGACTACTAGAAAGAGCCACTTGTGTACCATGTTTTCATCTACCAATCTTAAAATGGGCTCAAATTTGGCACAAGGGTGTATCACCATATGGCTAGTGATGCTAGCATTGTATCTAGCCGTTTTGGTTTGAAAAATTCAAAAATTTAACCCTCAAACACAAAAACATGGAACCATTTGTGAAGCAAGTACCACAACTACAATTTTAAACCTTCAATTTGCATGCTTGAGTGGTTGTACATCACATTGGGACCAAAGAACAACAGTTGTACCTTTCAGATGCTTTCGCAATCTCTCGATACTCTCTAGTTAACCCCGGTTTGACCAAAACTTGTGAATTTCATAGAATAATTAGCAATTCTCAATGAAACCTTCAATTTGATCACTCTGTGGCAAATACATTGCATGAAAAATGAGAATATTTCAAAAAAAATGTCCCCCTAGTAGTCCACTCTCAAATGTGGTGTAGTTTGGTCAACCATCATGTCCGACTACTGGAAAGAGCCACTTGTGTACAATGTTTTCATCGACCAATATTGAAATGGACTCAAATTTGGCACAAGGGTGTATCACCATGTGGCTAGTGATGCTAGTATTGTATCTAGCCGTTTTGGTTTAGAAAATTCCAAAATTTGACCCTCAAACTCAAAAACATGGAACCGTTTGTGAAACAAGTACCACAACTACAATTTGGGACCTTCAATTTGCATGCTTGACTGGTTGTACATCACATTGGGACCACAGAACAGTAGTTGAACCTTTCAGATGCTTTCGCAATCTCTCGAAAGTCTCTTGTCAACCCCGGTTTGACCAAAACTTGTGAATTTCATAGAATAATGAGAAATTCTCAAAATCTATTGAAACCTTCGAATTTGATCATTCTGTGGCAAATACTTTGCATGAAAAATGAGAATTTTTTAAAAAAATGTCCCCCTAGCAGTCCACTCTCAAATGTGGTGTATTTTGGTTAACCATCATGTCCAACTACTAGAAAGAGCCACTTGTACCATGGTTTCATCTACCAATCTTCAAATGGACTCAAATTTTGTACAAGGGTGTATGACCATGTGGCTAGTGATGCTAGCATTGTATCTAGCCGTTTTGGTTTGAAAAATTCAAAACATTTAACCCTCAAACTGAAAAACATGGAAGCATTTGTGGAGCAAGTACCACAACTAAAATTTGAGACCTTCAATTTGCATACTTGAGTGGTTGTACAGCACATTGGGACCACAGAACAAGAGTTGTACCTTTCAGATGCTTTCATGATCTCTCAAAAGTCCCTGGTCAACCCCGGTTTAACCAAAACTTGTGAATTTCATAGAATAATGGGAAATTCTCAAAATCTATTGAAACCTTCGAATTTGATCACTCTGTGGTAACTACTTTGCATGGAAAAAGAGAAAATTTCAAAAAAATGTGCCCCTAGCAGTCCACTCTCAAATGTGGTGTAGTGTGGTCAACTATCATGTCCGACTACTAGAAAGAGCCACTTGTGTACCATGTTTTCATCTACCAATCTTAAAATGGGCTCAAATTTGCCACAAGGGTGTATCACCATGTGGCTAGTGATGCTAGCATTGTATCTAGCCGTTTTGGTTTGAAAAATTCAAAAATTTAACCCTCAAACACAAAAACATGGAACCATTTGTGAACTAAGTACCACAATTACAATTTTAGACCTTCAATTTGCATGCTTGAGTGGTTGTACATCACATTGGGACCACAGAACAACAGTTGTACCTTTCATATGCTTTCGCAATCTCTCGATACTCTCTGGTTAACCCCGGTTTGACCAAAACTTGTGAATTTCATAGAATAATTAGCAATTCTCAATGAAACCTTCAATTTGATCACTCTGTGGCAAATACGTTGCATGAAAAATGAGAAAATTTCAAAAAAAATGTCCCCCAAGTAGTCCACTCTCAAATGTGGTGTAGTTTGGTCAATCATCATGTCCGACTACTGGAAAGAGCCACTTCTGTACCATGTTTTCATCTACCAATATTGAAATGGACTCAAATTTGGCACAAGGGTGTATTACCATGTGGCTAGTGATGCTAGCATTGTATCTAGCCGTTTTGGTTTGAAAAATTCAAAAATTTAACCCTCAAACACAAAAACATGGAACCATTTGTGAAGCAAGTACCACAACTACAATTTTAGACCTTCAATTTGCATGCTTGAGTGGTTGTACATCACATTGGGACCACAGAACAACAGTTGTACCTTTCAGATGCTTTCGCAATCTCTCGATACTCTCTGGTTAACCCCGGTTTGACCAAAACTTGTGAATTTCATAGAATAATTAGCAATTCTCAATGAAACCTTCAATTTGATCACTCTGTGGCAAATACGTTGCATGAAAAATGAGAAAATTTCAAAAAAAATGTCCCCCAAGTAGTCCACTCTCAAATGTGGTGTAGTTTGGTCAACCATCATGTCCGACTACTGGAAAGAGCCACTTGTGTACCATGTTTTCATCTACCAATATTGAAATGGACTCAAATTTGGCACAAGGGTGTATCACCATGTGGCTAGTGATGCTAGTATTGTATCTAGCCGATTTGGTTTGGAAAATTCAAAAATTTAACCCTCAAACTGAAAAACATGGAACCATTTGTGAAGCAAGTACCACAACTACAATTTTAGACCTTCAATTTGCATGCTTGAGTGGTTGTACATCACATTGGGACCACAAAACAACAGTTGTACCTTTCAGATGCTTTCGCAATCTCTCGATACTCTCTGGTTAACCCCGGTTTGACCAAAACTTGTGAATTTCATAGAATAATTAGCAATTCTCAATGAAACCTTCAATTTGATCACTCTGTGGCAAATACGTTGCATGAAAAATGAGAAAATTTCAAAAAAAATGTCCCCCAAGTAGTCCACTCTCAAATGTGGTGTAGTTTGGTCAACCATCATGTCCGACTACTGGAAAGAGCCACTTGTGTACCATGTTTTCATCTACCAATATTGAAATGGACTCAAATTTGGCACAAGGGTGTATCACCATGTGGCTAGTGATGCTAGTATTGTATCTAGCCGATTTGGTTTGGAAAATTCAAAAATTTAACCCTCAAACTGAAAAACATGGAACCATTTGTGAAGCAAGTACCACAACTACAATTTTAGACCTTCAATTTTCATGCTTGAGTGGTTGTACATCACATTGGGACCACAAAACAACAGTTGTACCTTTCAGATGCTTTCACAATCTCTCAAAAGTCTCTAGTCAACCCTAGTTTGACCAAAACTTGTGAATTTCATAGAATAATGAGAAATTCTCAAAATCTATTGAAACCTTCGAATTTGATCACTCTGTGGTAACTACTTTGCATGGAAAATGAGAAAATTTCAAAAAAATGTGCCCCTAGCAGTCCACTCTCAAATGTGGTGTAGTGTGGTCAACTATCATGTCCGACTACTAGAAAGAGCCACTTGTACCATGGTTTCATCTACCAATCTTCAAATGGACTCAAATTTTGTACAAGGGTGTATGACCATGTGGCTAGTGATGCTAGCATTGTATCTAGCCGTTTTGGTTTGAAAAATTCAAAACATTTAACCCTCAAACTGAAAAACATGGAAGCATTTGTGGAGCAAGTACCACAACTAAAATTTGAGACCTTCAATTTGCATACTTGAGTGGTTGTACAGCACATTGGGACCACAGAACAAGAGTTGTACCTTTCAGATGCTTTCATGATCTCTCAAAAGTCCCTGGTCAACCCCGGTTTAACCAAAACTTGTGAATTTCATAGAATAATGGGAAATTCTCAAAATCTATTGAAACCTTCGAATTTGATCACTCTGTGGTAACTACTTTGCATGGAAAAAGAGAAAATTTCAAAAAAATGTGCCCCTAGCAGTCCACTCTCAAATGTGGTGTAGTGTGGTCAACTATCATGTCCGACTACTAGAAAGAGCCACTTGTGTACCATGTTTTCATCTACCAATCTTAAAATGGGCTCAAATTTGCCACAAGGGTGTATCACCATGTGGCTAGTGATGCTAGCATTGTATCTAGCCGTTTTGGTTTGAAAAATTCAAAAATTTAACCCTCAAACACAAAAACATGGAACCATTTGTGAACTAAGTACCACAATTACAATTTTAGACCTTCAATTTGCATGCTTGAGTGGTTGTACATCACATTGGGACCACAGAACAACAGTTGTACCTTTCATATGCTTTCGCAATCTCTCGATACTCTCTGGTTAACCCCGGTTTGACCAAAACTTGTGAATTTCATAGAATAATTAGCAATTCTCAATGAAACCTTCAATTTGATCACTCTGTGGCAAATACGTTGCATGAAAAATGAGAAAATTTCAAAAAAAATGTCCCCCAAGTAGTCCACTCTCAAATGTGGTGTAGTTTGGTCAATCATCATGTCCGACTACTGGAAAGAGCCACTTCTGTACCATGTTTTCATCTACCAATATTGAAATGGACTCAAATTTGGCACAAGGGTGTATTACCATGTGGCTAGTGATGCTAGCATTGTATCTAGCCGTTTTGGTTTGAAAAATTCAAAAATTTAACCCTCAAACACAAAAACATGGAACCATTTGTGAAGCAAGTACCACAACTACAATTTTAGACCTTCAATTTGCATGCTTGAGTGGTTGTACATCACATTGGGACCACAGAACAACAGTTGTACCTTTCAGATGCTTTCGCAATCTCTCGATCCTCTCTGGTTAACCCCGGTTTGACCAAAACTTGTGAATTTCATAGAATAATTAGCAATTCTCAATGAAACCTTCAATTTGATCACTCTGTGGCAAATACGTTGCATGAAAAATGAGAAAATTTCAAAAAAAATGTCCCCCAAGTAGTCCACTCTCAAATGTGGTGTAGTTTGGTCAACCATCATGTCCGACTACTGGAAAGAGCCACTTGTGTACCATGTTTTCATCTACCAATATTGAAATGGACTCAAATTTGGCACAAGGGTGTATCACCATGTGGCTAGTGATGCTAGTATTGTATCTAGCCGATTTGGTTTGGAAAATTCAAAAATTTAACCCTCAAACTGAAAAACATGGAACCATTTGTGAAGCAAGTACCACAACTACAATTTTAGACCTTCAATTTGCATGCTTGAGTGGATGTACATCACATTGGGACCACAAAACAACAGTTGTACCTTTCAGATGCTTTCACAATCTCTCAAAAGTCTCTAGTCAACCCTAGTTTGACCAAAACTTGTGAATTTCATAGAATAATGAGAAATTCTCAAAATCTATTGAAACCTTCGAATTTGATCACTCTGTGGTAACTACTTTGCATGGAAAATGAGAAAATTTCAAAAAAATGTGCCCCTAGCAGTCCACTCTCAAATGTGGTGTAGTGTGGTCAACTATCATGTCCGACTACTAGAAAGAGCCACTTGTGTACCATGTTTTCATCTACCAATCTTAAAATGGGCTCAAATTTGGCACAAGGGTGTATCACCATATGGCTAGTGATGCTAGCATTGTATCTAGCCGTTTTGGTTTGAAAAATTCAAAAATTTAACCCTCAAACACAAAAACATGGAACCATTTGTGAAGCAAGTACCACAACTACAATTTTAGACCTTCAATTTGCATGCTTGAGTGGTTGTACATCACATTGGGACCAAAGAACAACAGTTGTACCTTTCAGATGCTTTCGCAATCTCTCGATACTCTCTAGTTAACCCCGGTTTGACCAAAACTTGTGAATTTCATAGAATAATTAGCAATTCTCAATGAAACCTTCAATTTGATCACTCTGTGGCAAATACCTTGCATGAAAAATGAGAATATTTCAAAAAAAATGTCCCCCTAGTAGTCCACTCTCAAATGTGGTGTAGTTTGGTCAACCATCATGTCCGACTACTGGAAAGAGCCACTTGTGTACAATGTTTTCATCTACCAATATTGAAATGGACTCAAATTTGGCACAAGGGTGTATCACCATGTGGCTAGTGATGCTAGTATTGTATCTAGCCGTTTTGGTTTAGAAAATTCCAAAATTTGACCCTCAAACTCAAAAACATGGAACCGTTTGTGAAACAAGTACCACAACTACAATTTGAGACCTTCAATTTGCATGCTTGACTGGTTGTACATCACATTGGGACCACAGAACAGTAGTTGAACCTTTCAGATGCTTTCGCAATCTCTCGAAAGTCTCTTGTCAACCCCGGTTTGACCAAAACTTGTGAATTTCATAGAATAATGAGAAATTCTCAAAATCTATTGAAACCTTCGAATTTGATCATTCTGTGGCAAATACTTTGCATGAAAAATGAGAATTTTTTTAAAAAAATGTCCCCCTAGCAGTCCACTCTCAAATGTGGTGTATTTTGGTTAACCATCATGTCCAACTACTAGAAAGAGCCACTTGTACCATGGTTTCATCTACCAATCTTCAAATGGACTCAAATTTTGTACAAGGGTGTATGACCATGTGGCTAGTGATGCTAGCATTGTATCTAGCCGTTTTGGTTTGAAAAATTCAAAACATTTAACCCTCAAACTGAAAAACATGGAAGCATTTGTGGAGCAAGTACCACAACTAAAATTTGAGACCTTCAATTTGCATACTTGAGTGGTTGTACAGCACATTGGGACCACAGAACAAGAGTTGTACCTTTCAGATGCTTTCATGATCTCTCAAAAGTCCCTGGTCAACCCCGGTTTAACCAAAACTTGTGAATTTCATAGAATAATGGGAAATTCTCAAAATCTATTGAAACCTTCGAATTTGATCACTCTGTGGTAACTACTTTGCATGAAAAATGAGAAAATTTCAAAAAAATCCCCCTAGCAGTCCACTCTCAATTTTGGTGTAGTTTGGTCAACCATCATGTCCGACTACTAGAAAGAGCCACTTGTGTACCATGTTTTCATCTACCAATCTTCAAATTGGCTCAAATTTGGCACAAGGGTATATGACCATGTGGCTAGTGATGCTAGCAATGTATCTAGCCATTTTGGTTTGGTTTGAAAAATTCAAAAATTTAACCCTCAAACTGAAAAACATGGAACCATTTGTGAAGCAAGTACCACAACTACAATTTGAGACCTTCAATTTGCATGCTTGAGTGGTTGTAAATCACATTGGGACCACAAAACAACAGTTGTACCTTTCAGATGCTTTCACAATCTCTCAAAAGTCTGTAGTCAACCCTAGTTTGACCAAAACTTGTGAATCTCATAGAATAATGAGAAATTCTCAAAATCTATTGAAACCTTCGAATTTGATCACTCTGTGGTAACTACTTTGCATGGAAAATGAGAAAACTTCAAAAAAAAGTGCCCCTAGCAGTCCACTCTCAAATGTGGTGTAGTGTGGTCAACTATCATGTCCGACTACTAGAAAGAGCCACTTGTGTACCATGTTTTCATCTACCAATCTTCAAATGGGCTCAAATTTGGCACAAGGGTGTATCACCATGTGGCTAGTGATGCTAGCATTGTATCTAGCCGTTTTGGTTTGAAAAATTCAAAAATTTAACCCTCAAACACAAAAACATGGAACCATTTGCGAAGCAAGTACCACAACTACAATTTTAGACCTTCAATTTGCATGCTTGAGTGGTTGTACATCACATTGGGACCACAGAACAACAGTTGTACCTTTCAGATGCTTTCGCAATCTCTCGATACTCTCTGGTTAACCCCGGTTTGACCAAAACTTGTGAATTTCATAGAATAATTAGCAATTCTTAATGAAACCTTCAATTTGATCACTCTGTGGCAAATACATTGCATGAAAAATGAGAAAATTTCAAAAAAAATGTCCCCCTAGTAGTCCACTCTCAAATGTGGTGTAGTTTGGTCAACTATCATGTCCGACTACTGGAAAGAGCCACTTGTGTACCATGTTTTCATCTACCAATATTGAAATGGACTCAAATTTGGCACAAGGGTGTATCACCATGTGGCTAGTGATGCTAGTATTGTATCTAGCCATTTTTGTTTGGAAAATTCCAAAATTTGACCCTCAAACTCAAAAACATGGAACCGTTTGTGAAACAAGTACCACAACTACAATTTGAGACCTTCAATTTGCATGCTTGACTGGTTGTACATCACATTGGGACCACAGAACAGCAGTTGAACCTTTCAGATGCTTTCGCAATCTCTCGAAAGTCTCTTGTCAACCCCGGTTTGACCAAAACTTGTGAATTTCATAGTCTAATGACAAATTCTCAAAATCTATTGAAACCTTCGAATTTGATCACTCTGTGGAAAATACTTTGCATGAAAAATGAGAATTTTTTTAAAAAAATGTCCCCCTGGCAGTCCACTCTCAAATGTGGTGTAGTTTGGTTATCCATCATGTCCAACTACTAGAAAGAGCCACTTGTACCATGTTTTCCTCTACCAATCTTCTAATGGACTCAAATTTCGTACAAGGGTGTATGACCATGTGGCTAGTGATGCTAGCATTATATCTAGCCGTTTTAGTTTGAAAAATTCAAAAAATTTAACCCTCAAACTGAAAAACATGGAAGCATTTGTGAAGCAAGTACCACAAATAAAATTCCAGACCTTCAATTTGCATACTTGAGAGGTTGTACATCACATTGGGACCACAGAACAAGAGTTGTACCTTTCAGATGCTTTCACAATTATCTCGAAAGTCTCTGGTCAACCCTGGTTTAACCAAAACTTGTGAATTTCATAGAATAATGAGAAATTCTCTAAATCTATTGAAACCTTCGAATTAGAACACTCTATGGTAACTACTTTGCATGAAAAATGAGGAAATTTCAAAAAAAATCCCCCTAGAAGTCCACTCTCAAATGTGGTGTAGTGTGGTCCACTATCATGTCCGACTACTAGAAAGAGCCACTTGTGTACCATGTTTTCATCTACCAATCTTCAAATGGATACAAATTTGGCACAAGGGTGTATAACCATGTGGCTAGTGATGCTAGCATTGTATCTAGCCGTTTTGGTTTGAAAAATTCAAAATTTTAACCCAACAACACAAAAACATGGAACCATTTGTGAAGCAAGTACCACAACTACAATTTTAGACCTTCAATTTGCATGCTTGAGTGGTTGTACATCACATTGGGACCACACAACAACAGTTAAACCTTTCAGATGCTTTCGCGATCTCCCAAAAGTCTCTTGTCAACCCCGGTTTGACCAAAACTTGTGAATTTCATAGAATAATGAGAAATTCTCAAAATCTATTGAAACCTTCGAATTTGATCACTCTGTGGCAAATACTTTGCATGAAAAATGAGAATTTTTTTTTAAAAAATGTCCCCCTAGCAGTCCACTCTCAAATGTGGTGTAGTTTGGTTAACCATCATGTCCAACTACTAGAAAGAGCCACTTGTACCATGTTTTCATCTACCAATCTTCAAATGGACTCAAATTTCAACAAGGGTGTATGACCATGTGGCTAGTGATGCTACCATTATATCTAGCCGTTTTGGTTTGAAAAATTCAAAAAAATTAACCCTCAAACTGAAAAACATGGAAGCATTTGTGAAGCAAGTACCACAACTAAAATTTCAGACCTTCAATTTGCATACTTGAGTGGTTGTACATCACATTGGGACCACAGAACAAGAGTTGTACCTTTCAGATGCTTTCACAATCTCTCGAAAGTCTCTGGTCAACCCTAGTTTAACCAAAACTTGTGAATTTCATAGAATAATGTTAAATTCTCTAAATCTATTGAAACCTTCGAATTTGATCACTCTGTGGTAACTACTTTGCATGAAAAATGAGGAAATTTCAAAAAAAATCCCCCTGGCAGTCCACTCGCAAATGTGGTGTAGTGTGGTCCACTATCATTTCCGACTACTAGAAAGAGCCACTTGTGTACCATGTTTTCATCTACCAATCTTCAAATGGATACAAATTTGGCACAAGGGTGTATCACCATGTGGCTAGTGATGCTAGCATTGTATCTAGCCGTTTTGGTTTGAAAAATTCAAAATTTTAACCCTCCAACACAAAAACATGGAACCATTTGTGAAGCAAGTACCACAACTACAATTTTAGACCTTCAATTTGCATGCTTGAGTGGTTGTACATCACATTGGGACCACAGAACAACAGTTAAACCTTTCAGATGCTTTCGCAATCCCTCGATACTCTCTGGTTAACCCCCCTTTGACCAAAACTTGTGAATTTCCTAGAATAATTAGAAATTGACAATGAAACCTTCAATTTGATCATTCTGTGGCAAATACATTGCATGAAAAATGAGAAAAATTAAAAAAAATGTCCCTCTAGTAGTCCACTCTCAAATGTGGTGTAGTTTGGTAAACCATCATGTTCGACTACTAGAAAGAGCCACTTGTGTACCATGTTTTCATCTACCAATCTTCAAATGGACTCAAATTTGGCACAAGGGTGTATCACCATGTGGCTAGTGATGCTAGCATTGTATCTAGCCGTTTTGGTTTGAAAAATTCAAAAATTTAACCCTCAAACATCAAAAACATGGAACCATTTGTGAAGCAAGTACCACAACTACAATTTTAGACCTTCAATTTGCATGCTTGAGTGGTTGTACATCACATTGGGACCACAGAACAACAGTTGTACCTTTCAGATGCTTTCGCAATCTCTCGATACTCTCTGGTTAACCCCGGTTTGACCAAAACTTGTGAATTTCATAGAATAATTAGCAATTCTTAATGAAACCTTCAATTTGATCACTCTGTGGCAAATACATTGCATGAAAAATGAGAAAATTTCAAAAAAAATGTCCCCCTAGTAGTCCACTCTCAAATGTGGTGTAGTTTGGTCAACTATCATGTCCGACTACTGGAAAGAGCCACTTGTGTACCATGTTTTCATCTACCAATATTGAAATGGACTCAAATTTGGCACAAGGGTGTATCACCATGTGGCTAGTGATGCTAGTATTGTATCTAGCCATTTTTGTTTGGAAAATTCCAAAATTTGACCCTCAAACTCAAAAACATGGAACCGTTTGTGAAACAAGTACCACAACTACAATTTGAGACCTTCAATTTGCATGCTTGACTGGTTGTACATCACATTGGGACCACAGAACAGCAGTTGAACCTTTCAGATGCTTTCGCAATCTCTCGAAAGTCTCTTGTCAACCCCGGTTTGACCAAAACTTGTGAATTTCATAGTCTAATGACAAATTCTCAAAATCTATTGAAACCTTCGAATTTGATCACTCTGTGGAAAATACTTTGCATGAAAAATGAGAATTTTTTTAAAAAAATGTCCCCCTGGCAGTCCACTCTCAAATGTGGTGTAGTTTGGTTATCCATCATGTCCAACTACTAGAAAGAGCCACTTGTACCATGTTTTCCTCTACCAATCTTCTAATGGACTCAAATTTCGTACAAGGGTGTATGACCATGTGGCTAGTGATGCTAGCATTATATCTAGCCGTTTTAGTTTGAAAAATTCAAAAAATTTAACCCTCAAACTGAAAAACATGGAAGCATTTGTGAAGCAAGTACCACAAATAAAATTTCAGACCTTCAATTTGCATACTTGAGAGGTTGTACATCACATTGGGACCACAGAACAAGAGTTGTACCTTTCAGATGCTTTCACAATTATCTCGAAAGTCTCTGGTCAACCCTGGTTTAACCAAAACTTGTGAATTTCATAGAATAATGAGAAATTCTCTAAATCTATTGAAACCTTCGAATTAGATCACTCTATGGTAACTACTTTGCATGAAAAATGAGGAAATTTCAAAAAAAATCCCCCTAGAAGTCCACTCTCAAATGTGGTGTAGTGTGGTCCACTATCATGTCCGACTACTAGAAAGAGCCACTTGTGTACCATGTTTTCATCTACCAATCTTCAAATGGATACAAATTTGGCACAAGGGTGTATAACCATGTGGCTAGTGATGCTAGCATTGTATCTAGCCGTTTTGGTTTGAAAAATTCAAAATTTTAACCCAACAACACAAAAACATGGAACCATTTGTGAAGCAAGTACCACAACTACAATTTTAGACCTTCAATTTGCATGCTTGAGTGGTTGTACATCACATTGGGACCACACAACAACAGTTAAACCTTTCAGATGCTTTCGCGATCTCCCGAAAGTCTCTTGTCAACCCCGGTTTGACCAAAACTTGTGAATTTCATAGAATAATGAGAAATTCTCAAAATCTATTGAAACCTTCGAATTTGATCACTCTGTGGCAAATACTTTGCATGAAAAATGAGAATTTTTTTTTAAAAAATGTCCCCCTAGCAGTCCACTCTCAAATGTGGTGTAGTTTGGTTAACCATCATGTCCAACTACTAGAAAGAGCCACTTGTACCATGTTTTCATCTACCAATCTTCAAATGGACTCAAATTTCGCACAAGGGTGTATGACCATGTGGCTAGTGATGCTACCATTATATCTAGCCGTTTTGGTTTGAAAAATTCAAAAACATTAACCCTCAAACTGAAAAACATGGAAGCATTTGTGAAGCAAGTACCACAACTAAAATTTCAGACCTTCAATTTGCATACTTGAGTGGTTGTACATCACATTGGGACCACTGAACAAGAGTTGTACCTTTCAGATGCTTTCACAATCTCTCGAAAGTCTCTGGTCAACCCTAGTTTAACCAAAACTTGTGAATTTCATAGAATAATGTTAAATTCTCTAAATCTATTGAAACCTTCGAATTTGATCACTCTGTGGTAACTACTTTGCATGAAAAATGAGGAAATTTCAAAAAAAATCCCCCTGGCAGTCCACTCGCAAATGTGGTGTAGTGTGGTCCACTATCATTTCCGACTACTAGAAAGAGCCACTTGTGTACCATGTTTTCATCTACCAATCTTCAAATGGATACAAATTTGGCACAAGGGTGTATCACCATGTGGCTAGTGATGCTAGCATTGTATCTAGCCGTTTTGGTTTGAAAAATTCAAAATTTTAACCCTCCAACACAAAAACATGGAACCATTTGTGAAGCAAGTACCACAACTACAATTTTAGACCTTCAATTTGCATGCTTGAGTGGTTGTACATCACATTGGGACCACAGAACAACAGTTAAACCTTTCAGATGCTTTCGCAATCCCTCGATACTCTCTGGTTAACCCCCCTTTGACCAAAACTTGTGAATTTCCTAGAATAATTAGAAATTGACAATGAAACCTTCAATTTGATCATTCTGTGGCAAATACATTGCATGAAAAATGAGAAAAATTAAAAAAAATGTCCCTCTAGTAGTCCACTCTCAAATGTGGTGTAGTTTGGTAAACCATCATGTTCGACTACTAGAAAGAGCCACTTGTGTTCCATGTTTTCAGCTACCAATATTCAAATAGACTCAAATTTGGCACAAGGGTGTATCACTATGTGGCTAGTGATGCTAGCATTGTATCTAGCCGTTTTGGTTTGGAAAATTCAAAAATTTAACCCTCAAAGTCAAAAACATGGAACCATTTGTGAAGCAAGTACCACAACTACAATTTTAGACCTTCAATTTGCATGCTTGAGTGGTTGTACATCACATTGGGACCACAGAACAACAGTTGTACCTTTCAGATGCTTTCGCAATCTCTCGATACTCTCTGGTTAACCCCGGTTTGACCAAAACTTGTGAATTTCATAGAATAATTAGCAATTCTTAATGAAACCTTCAATTTGATCACTCTGTGGCAAATACATTGCATGAAAAATGAGAAAATTTCAAAAAAAATGTCCCCCTAGTAGTCCACTCTCAAATGTGGTGTAGTTTGGTCAACTATCATGTCCGACTACTGGAAAGAGCCACTTGTGTACCATGTTTTCATCTACCAATATTGAAATGGACTCAAATTTGGCACAAGGGTGTATCACCATGTGGCTAGTGATGCTAGTATTGTATCTAGCCATTTTTGTTTGGAAAATTCCAAAATTTGACCCTCAAACTCAAAAACATGGAACCGTTTGTGAAACAAGTACCACAACTACAATTTGAGACCTTCAATTTGCATGCTTGACTGGTTGTACATCACATTGGGACCACAGAACAGCAGTTGAACCTTTCAGATGCTTTCGCAATCTCTCGAAAGTCTCTTGTCAACCCCGGTTTGACCAAAACTTGTGAATTTCATAGTCTAATGACAAATTCTCAAAATCTATTGAAACCTTCGAATTTGATCACTCTGTGGAAAATACTTTGCATGAAAAATGAGAATTTTTTTAAAAAAAATGTCCCCCTGGCAGTCCACTCTCAAATGTGGTGTAGTTTGGTTATCCATCATGTCCAACTACTAGAAAGAGCCACTTGTACCATGTTTTCCTCTACCAATCTTCTAATGGACTCAAATTTCGTACAAGGGTGTATGACCATGTGGCTAGTGATGCTAGCATTATATCTAGCCGTTTTAGTTTGAAAAATTCAAAAAATTTAACCCTCAAACTGAAAAACATGGAAGCATTTGTGAAGCAAGTACCACAAATAAAATTTCAGACCTTCAATTTGCATACTTGAGAGGTTGTACATCACATTGGGACCACAGAACAAGAGTTGTACCTTTCAGATGCTTTCACAATTATCTCGAAAGTCTCTGGTCAACCCTGGTTTAACCAAAACTTGTGAATTTCATAGAATAATGAGAAATTCTCTAAATCTATTGAAACCTTCGAATTAGATCACTCTATGGTAACTACTTTGCATGAAAAATGAGGAAATTTCAAAAAAAATCCCCCTAGAAGTCCACTCTCAAATGTGGTGTAGTGTGGTCCACTATCATGTCCGACTACTAGAAAGAGCCACTTGTGTACCATGTTTTCATCTACCAATCTTCAAATGGATACAAATTTGGCACAAGGGTGTATAACCATGTGGCTAGTGATGCTAGCATTGTATCTAGCCGTTTTGGTTTGAAAAATTCAAAATTTTAACCCAACAACACAAAAACATGGAACCATTTGTGAAGCAAGTACCACAACTACAATTTTAGACCTTCAATTTGCATGCTTGAGTGGTTGTACATCACATTGGGACCACACAACAACAGTTAAACCTTTCAGATGCTTTCGCGATCTCCCGAAAGTCTCTTGTCAACCCCGGTTTGACCAAAACTTGTGAATTTCATAGAATAATGAGAAATTCTCAAAATCTATTGAAACCTTCGAATTTGATCACTCTGTGGCAAATACTTTGCATGAAAAATGAGAATTTTTTTTTAAAAAATGTCCCCCTAGCAGTCCACTCTCAAATGTGGTGTAGTTTGGTTAACCATCATGTCCAACTACTAGAAAGAGCCACTTGTACCATGTTTTCATCTACCAATCTTCAAATGGACTCAAATTTCGCACAAGGGTGTATGACCATGTGGCTAGTGATGCTACCATTATATCTAGCCGTTTTGGTTTGAAAAATTCAAAAACATTAACCCTCAAACTGAAAAACATGGAAGCATTTGTGAAGCAAGTACCACAACTAAAATTTCAGACCTTCAATTTGCATACTTGAGTGGTTGTACATCACATTGGGACCACTGAACAAGAGTTGTACCTTTCAGATGCTTTCACAATCTCTCGAAAGTCTCTGGTCAACCCTAGTTTAACCAAAACTTGTGAATTTCATAGAATAATGTTAAATTCTCTAAATCTATTGAAACCTTCGAATTTGATCACTCTGTGGTAACTACTTTGCATGAAAAATGAGGAAATTTCAAAAAAAATCCCCCTGGCAGTCCACTCGCAAATGTGGTGTAGTGTGGTCCACTATCATTTCCGACTACTAGAAAGAGCCACTTGTGTACCATGTTTTCATCTACCAATCTTCAAATGGATACAAATTTGGCACAAGGGTGTATCACCATGTGGCTAGTGATGCTAGCATTGTATCTAGCCGTTTTGGTTTGAAAAATTCAAAATTTTAACCCTCCAACACAAAAACATGGAACCATTTGTGAAGCAAGTACCACAACTACAATTTTAGACCTTCAATTTGCATGCTTGAGTGGTTGTACATCACATTGGGACCACAGAACAACAGTTAAACCTTTCAGATGCTTTCGCAATCCCTCGATACTCTCTGGTTAACCCCCCTTTGACCAAAACTTGTGAATTTCCTAGAATAATTAGAAATTGACAATGAAACCTTCAATTTGATCATTCTGTGGCAAATACATTGCATGAAAAATGAGAAAAATTAAAAAAAATGTCCCTCTAGTAGTCCACTCTCAAATGTGGTGTAGTTTGGTAAACCATCATGTTCGACTACTAGAAAGAGCCACTTGTGTTCCATGTTTTCAGCTACCAATATTCAAATAGACTCAAATTTGGCACAAGGGTGTATCACTATGTGGCTAGTGATGCTAGCATTGTATCTAGCCGTTTTGGTTTGGAAAATTCAAAATTTAACCCTCAAAGTCAAAAACATGGAACCATTTGTGAAGCAAGTACCACAACTACAATTTTAGACCTTCAATTTGCATGCTTGAGTGGTTGTACATCACATTGGGACCACAGAACAACAGTTGTACCTTTCAGATGCTTTCGCAATCTCTCGATACTCTCTGGTTAACCCCGGTTTGACCAAAACTTGTGAATTTCATAGAATAATTAGCAATTCTTAATGAAACCTTCAATTTGATCACTCTGTGGCAAATACATTGCATGAAAAATGAGAAAATTTCAAAAAAAATGTCCCCCTAGTAGTCCACTCTCAAATGTGGTGTAGTTTGGTCAACTATCATGTCCGACTACTGGAAAGAGCCACTTGTGTACCATGTTTTCATCTACCAATATTGAAATGGACTCAAATTTGGCACAAGGGTGTATCACCATGTGGCTAGTGATGCTAGTATTGTATCTAGCCATTTTTGTTTGGAAAATTCCAAAATTTGACCCTCAAACTCAAAAACATGGAACCGTTTGTGAAACAAGTACCACAACTACAATTTGAGACCTTCAATTTGCATGCTTGACTGGTTGTACATCACATTGGGACCACAGAACAGCAGTTGAACCTTTCAGATGCTTTCGCAATCTCTCGAAAGTCTCTTGTCAACCCCGGTTTGACCAAAACTTGTGAATTTCATAGTCTAATGACAAATTCTCAAAATCTATTGAAACCTTCGAATTTGATCACTCTGTGGAAAATACTTTGCATGAAAAATGAGAATTTTTTTAAAAAAATGTCCCCCTGGCAGTCCACTCTCAAATGTGGTGTAGTTTGGTTATCCATCATGTCCAACTACTAGAAAGAGCCACTTGTACCATGTTTTCCTCTACCAATCTTCTAATGGACTCAAATTTCGTACAAGGGTGTATGACCATGTGGCTAGTGATGCTAGCATTATATCTAGCCGTTTTAGTTTGAAAAATTCAAAAAATTTAACCCTCAAACTGAAAAACATGGAAGCATTTGTGAAGCAAGTACCACAAATAAAATTTCAGACCTTCAATTTGCATACTTGAGAGGTTGTACATCACATTGGGACCACAGAACAAGAGTTGTACCTTTCAGATGCTTTCACAATTATCTCGAAAGTCTCTGGTCAACCCTGGTTTAACCAAAACTTGTGAATTTCATAGAATAATGAGAAATTCTCTAAATCTATTGAAACCTTCGAATTAGATCACTCTATGGTAACTACTTTGCATGAAAAATGAGGAAATTTCAAAAAAAATCCCCCTAGAAGTCCACTCTCAAATGTGGTGTAGTGTGGTCCACTATCATGTCCGACTACTAGAAAGAGCCACTTGTGTACCATGTTTTCATCTACCAATCTTCAAATGGATACAAATTTGGCACAAGGGTGTATAACCATGTGGCTAGTGATGCTAGCATTGTATCTAGCCGTTTTGGTTTGAAAAATTCAAAATTTTAACCCAACAACACAAAAACATGGAACCATTTGTGAAGCAAGTACCACAACTACAATTTTAGACCTTCAATTTGCATGCTTGAGTGGTTGTACATCACATTGGGACCACACAACAACAGTTAAACCTTTCAGATGCTTTCGCGATCTCCCGAAAGTCTCTTGTCAACCCCGGTTTGACCAAAACTTGTGAATTTCATAGAATAATGAGAAATTCTCAAAATCTATTGAAACCTTCGAATTTGATCACTCTGTGGCAAATACTTTGCATGAAAAATGAGAATTTTTTTTTAAAAAATGTCCCCCTAGCAGTCCACTCTCAAATGTGGTGTAGTTTGGTTAACCATCATGTCCAACTACTAGAAAGAGCCACTTGTACCATGTTTTCATCTACCAATCTTCAAATGGACTCAAATTTCGCACAAGGGTGTATGACCATGTGGCTAGTGATGCTACCATTATATCTAGCCGTTTTGGTTTGAAAAATTCAAAAACATTAACCCTCAAACTGAAAAACATGGAAGCATTTGTGAAGCAAGTACCACAACTAAAATTTCAGACCTTCAATTTGCATACTTGAGTGGTTGTACATCACATTGGGACCACTGAACAAGAGTTGTACCTTTCAGATGCTTTCACAATCTCTCGAAAGTCTCTGGTCAACCCTAGTTTAACCAAAACTTGTGAATTTCATAGAATAATGTTAAATTCTCTAAATCTATTGAAACCTTCGAATTTGATCACTCTGTGGTAACTACTTTGCATGAAAAATGAGGAAATTTCAAAAAAAATCCCCCTGGCAGTCCACTCGCAAATGTGGTGTAGTGTGGTCCACTATCATTTCCGACTACTAGAAAGAGCCACTTGTGTACCATGTTTTCATCTACCAATCTTCAAATGGATACAAATTTGGCACAAGGGTGTATCACCATGTGGCTAGTGATGCTAGCATTGTATCTAGCCGTTTTGGTTTGAAAAATTCAAAATTTTAACCCTCCAACACAAAAACATGGAACCATTTGTGAAGCAAGTACCACAACTACAATTTTAGACCTTCAATTTGCATGCTTGAGTGGTTGTACATCACATTGGGACCACAGAACAACAGTTAAACCTTTCAGATGCTTTCGCAATCCCTCGATACTCTCTGGTTAACCCCCCTTTGACCAAAACTTGTGAATTTCCTAGAATAATTAGAAATTGACAATGAAACCTTCAATTTGATCATTCTGTGGCAAATACATTGCATGAAAAATGAGAAAAATTAAAAAAAATGTCCCTCTAGTAGTCCACTCTCAAATGTGGTGTAGTTTGGTAAACCATCATGTTCGACTACTAGAAAGAGCCACTTGTGTTCCATGTTTTCAGCTACCAATATTCAAATAGACTCAAATTTGGCACAAGGGTGTATCACTATGTGGCTAGTGATGCTAGCATTGTATCTAGCCGTTTTGGTTTGGAAAATTCAAAAATTTAACCCTCAAAGTCAAAAACATGGAACCATTTGTGAAGCAAGTACCACAACTACAATTTTAGACCTTCAATTTGCATGCTTGAGTGGTTGTACATCACATTGGGACCACAGAACAACAGTTGTACCTTTCAGATGCTTTCGCAATCTCTCGATACTCTCTGGTTAACCCCGGTTTGACCAAAACTTGTGAATTTCATAGAATAATTAGCAATTCTTAATGAAACCTTCAATTTGATCACTCTGTGGCAAATACATTGCATGAAAAATGAGAAAATTTCAAAAAAAATGTCCCCCTAGTAGTCCACTCTCAAATGTGGTGTAGTTTGGTCAACTATCATGTCCGACTACTGGAAAGAGCCACTTGTGTACCATGTTTTCATCTACCAATATTGAAATGGACTCAAATTTGGCACAAGGGTGTATCACCATGTGGCTAGTGATGCTAGTATTGTATCTAGCCATTTTTGTTTGGAAAATTCCAAAATTTGACCCTCAAACTCAAAAACATGGAACCGTTTGTGAAACAAGTACCACAACTACAATTTGAGACCTTCAATTTGCATGCTTGACTGGTTGTACATCACATTGGGACCACAGAACAGCAGTTGAACCTTTCAGATGCTTTCGCAATCTCTCGAAAGTCTCTTGTCAACCCCGGTTTGACCAAAACTTGTGAATTTCATAGTCTAATGACAAATTCTCAAAATCTATTGAAACCTTCGAATTTGATCACTCTGTGGAAAATACTTTGCATGAAAAATGAGAATTTTTTTAAAAAAATGTCCCCCTGGCAGTCCACTCTCAAATGTGGTGTAGTTTGGTTATCCATCATGTCCAACTACTAGAAAGAGCCACTTGTACCATGTTTTCCTCTACCAATCTTCTAATGGACTCAAATTTCGTACAAGGGTGTATGACCATGTGGCTAGTGATGCTAGCATTATATCTAGCCGTTTTAGTTTGAAAAATTCAAAAAATTTAACCCTCAAACTGAAAAACATGGAAGCATTTGTGAAGCAAGTACCACAAATAAAATTTCAGACCTTCAATTTGCATACTTGAGAGGTTGTACATCACATTGGGACCACAGAACAAGAGTTGTACCTTTCAGATGCTTTCACAATTATCTCGAAAGTCTCTGGTCAACCCTGGTTTAACCAAAACTTGTGAATTTCATAGAATAATGAGAAATTCTCTAAATCTATTGAAACCTTCGAATTAGATCACTCTATGGTAACTACTTTGCATGAAAAATGAGGAAATTTCAAAAAAAATCCCCCTAGAAGTCCACTCTCAAATGTGGTGTAGTGTGGTCCACTATCATGTCCGACTACTAGAAAGAGCCACTTGTGTACCATGTTTTCATCTACCAATCTTCAAATGGATACAAATTTGGCACAAGGGTGTATAACCATGTGGCTAGTGATGCTAGCATTGTATCTAGCCGTTTTGGTTTGAAAAATTCAAAATTTTAACCCAACAACACAAAAACATGGAACCATTTGTGAAGCAAGTACCACAACTACAATTTTAGACCTTCAATTTGCATGCTTGAGTGGTTGTACATCACATTGGGACCACACAACAACAGTTAAACCTTTCAGATGCTTTCGCGATCTCCCGAAAGTCTCTTGTCAACCCCGGTTTGACCAAAACTTGTGAATTTCATAGAATAATGAGAAATTCTCAAAATCTATTGAAACCTTCGAATTTGATCACTCTGTGGCAAATACTTTGCATGAAAAATGAGAATTTTTTTTTAAAAAATGTCCCCCTAGCAGTCCACTCTCAAATGTGGTGTAGTTTGGTTAACCATCATGTCCAACTACTAGAAAGAGCCACTTGTACCATGTTTTCATCTACCAATCTTCAAATGGACTCAAATTTCGCACAAGGGTGTATGACCATGTGGCTAGTGATGCTACCATTATATCTAGCCGTTTTGGTTTGAAAAATTCAAAAACATTAACCCTCAAACTGAAAAACATGGAAGCATTTGTGAAGCAAGTACCACAACTAAAATTTCAGACCTTCAATTTGCATACTTGAGTGGTTGTACATCACATTGGGACCACTGAACAAGAGTTGTACCTTTCAGATGCTTTCACAATCTCTCGAAAGTCTCTGGTCAACCCTAGTTTAACCAAAACTTGTGAATTTCATAGAATAATGTTAAATTCTCTAAATCTATTGAAACCTTCGAATTTGATCACTCTGTGGTAACTACTTTGCATGAAAAATGAGGAAATTTCAAAAAAAATCCCCTGGCAGTCCACTCGCAAATGTGGTGTAGTGTGGTCCACTATCATTTCCGACTACTAGAAAGAGCCACTTGTGTACCATGTTTTCATCTACCAATCTTCAAATGGATACAAATTTGGCACAAGGGTGTATCACCATGTGGCTAGTGATGCTAGCATTGTATCTAGCCGTTTTGGTTTGAAAAATTCAAAATTTTAACCCTCCAACACAAAAACATGGAACCATTTGTGAAGCAAGTACCACAACTACAATTTTAGACCTTCAATTTGCATGCTTGAGTGGTTGTACATCACATTGGGACCACAGAACAACAGTTAAACCTTTCAGATGCTTTCGCAATCCCTCGATACTCTCTGGTTAACCCCCCTTTGACCAAAACTTGTGAATTTCCTAGAATAATTAGAAATTGACAATGAAACCTTCAATTTGATCATTCTGTGGCAAATACATTGCATGAAAAATGAGAAAAATTAAAAAAAATGTCCCTCTAGTAGTCCACTCTCAAATGTGGTGTAGTTTGGTAAACCATCATGTTCGACTACTAGAAAGAGCCACTTGTGTTCCATGTTTTCAGCTACCAATATTCAAATAGACTCAAATTTGGCACAAGGGTGTATCACTATGTGGCTAGTGATGCTAGCATTGTATCTAGCCGTTTTGGTTTGGAAAATTCAAAAATTTAACCCTCAAAGTCAAAAACATGGAACCATTTGTGAAGCAAGTACCACAACTACAATTTTAGACCTTCAATTTGCATGCTTGAGTGGTTGTACATCACATTGGGACCACAGAACAACAGTTGTACCTTTCAGATGCTTTCGCAATCTCTCGATACTCTCTGGTTAACCCCGGTTTGACCAAAACTTGTGAATTTCATAGAATAATTAGCAATTCTTAATGAAACCTTCAATTTGATCACTCTGTGGCAAATACATTGCATGAAAAATGAGAAAATTTCAAAAAAAATGTCCCCCTAGTAGTCCACTCTCAAATGTGGTGTAGTTTGGTCAACTATCATGTCCGACTACTGGAAAGAGCCACTTGTGTACCATGTTTTCATCTACCAATATTGAAATGGACTCAAATTTGGCACAAGGGTGTATCACCATGTGGCTAGTGATGCTAGTATTGTATCTAGCCATTTTTGTTTGGAAAATTCCAAAATTTGACCCTCAAACTCAAAAACATGGAACCGTTTGTGAAACAAGTACCACAACTACAATTTGAGACCTTCAATTTGCATGCTTGACTGGTTGTACATCACATTGGGACCACAGAACAGCAGTTGAACCTTTCAGATGCTTTCGCAATCTCTCGAAAGTCTCTTGTCAACCCCGGTTTGACCAAAACTTGTGAATTTCATAGTCTAATGACAAATTCTCAAAATCTATTGAAACCTTCGAATTTGATCACTCTGTGGAAAATACTTTGCATGAAAAATGAGAATTTTTTTTAAAAAAAATGTCCCCCTGGCAGTCCACTCTCAAATGTGGTGTAGTTTGGTTATCCATCATGTCCAACTACTAGAAAGAGCCACTTGTACCATGTTTTCCTCTACCAATCTTCTAATGGACTCAAATTTCGTACAAGGGTGTATGACCATGTGGCTAGTGATGCTAGCATTATATCTAGCCGTTTTAGTTTGAAAAATTCAAAAAATTTAACCCTCAAACTGAAAAACATGGAAGCATTTGTGAAGCAAGTACCACAAATAAAATTTCAGACCTTCAATTTGCATACTTGAGAGGTTGTACATCACATTGGGACCACAGAACAAGAGTTGTACCTTTCAGATGCTTTCACAATTATCTCGAAAGTCTCTGGTCAACCCTGGTTTAACCAAAACTTGTGAATTTCATAGAATAATGAGAAATTCTCTAAATCTATTGAAACCTTCGAATTAGATCACTCTATGGTAACTACTTTGCATGAAAAATGAGGAAAATTTCAAAAAAAATCCCCCTAGAAGTCCACTCTCAAATGTGGTGTAGTGTGGTCCACTATCATGTCCGACTACTAGAAAGAGCCACTTGTGTACCATGTTTTCATCTACCAATCTTCAAATGGATACAAATTTGGCACAAGGGTGTATAACCATGTGGCTAGTGATGCTAGCATTGTATCTAGCCGTTTTGGTTTGAAAAATTCAAAATTTTAACCCAACAACACAAAAACATGGAACCATTTGTGAAGCAAGTACCACAACTACAATTTTAGACCTTCAATTTGCATGCTTGAGTGGTTGTACATCACATTGGGACCACACAACAACAGTTAAACCTTTCAGATGCTTTCGCGATCTCCCGAAAGTCTCTTGTCAACCCCGGTTTGACCAAAACTTGTGAATTTCATAGAATAATGAGAAATTCTCAAAATCTATTGAAACCTTCGAATTTGATCACTCTGTGGCAAATACTTTGCATGAAAAATGAGAATTTTTTTTAAAAAATGTCCCCCTAGCAGTCCACTCTCAAATGTGGTGTAGTTTGGTTAACCATCATGTCCAACTACTAGAAAGAGCCACTTGTACCATGTTTTCATCTACCAATCTTCAAATGGACTCAAATTTCGCACAAGGGTGTATGACCATGTGGCTAGTGATGCTACCATTATATCTAGCCGTTTTGGTTTGAAAAATTCAAAAACATTAACCCTCAAACTGAAAAACATGGAAGCATTTGTGAAGCAAGTACCACAACTAAAATTTCAGACCTTCAATTTGCATACTTGAGTGGTTGTACATCACATTGGGACCACATGAACAAGAGTTGTACCTTTCAGATGCTTTCACAATCTCTCGAAAGTCTCTGGTCAACCCTAGTTTAACCAAAACTTGTGAATTTCATAGAATAATGTTAAATTCTCTAAATCTATTGAAACCTTCGAATTTGATCACTCTGTGGTAACTACTTTGCATGAAAAATGAGGAAAATTTCAAAAAAAATCCCCTGGCAGTCCACTCGCAAATGTGGTGTAGTGTGGTCCACTATCATTTCCGACTACTAGAAAGAGCCACTTGTGTACCATGTTTTCATCTACCAATCTTCAAATGGATACAAATTTGGCACAAGGTGTATCACCATGTGGCTAGTGATGCTAGCATTGTATCTAGCCGTTTTGGTTTGAAAATTCAAAATTTAACCCTCCAACACAAAAACATGGAACCATTTGTGAAGCAAGTACCACAACTACAATTTTAGACCTTCAATTTGCATGCTTGAGTGGTTGTACATCACATTGGGACCACAGAACAACAAGTTAACCTTTCAGATGCTTTCGCAATCCCTCGATACTCTCTGGTTAACCCCCTTTGACCAAAACTTGTGAATTTCCTAGAATAATTAGAAATTGACAATGAAACCTTCAATTTGATCATTCTGTGGCAAATACATTGCATGAAAAATGAGAAAAATTAAAAAAAATGTCCCTCTAGTAGTCCACTCTCAAATGTGGTGTAGTTTGGTAAACCATCATGTTCGACTACTAGAAAGAGCCACTTGTGTTCCATGTTTTCAGCTACCAATATTCAAATAGACTCAAATTTGGCACAAGGGTGTATCACTATGTGGCTAGTGATGCTAGCATTGTATCTAGCCGTTTTGGTTTGGAAAATTCAAAAATTTAACCCTCAAAGTCAAAAACATGGAACCATTTGTGAAGCAAGTACCACAACTACAATTTTAGACCTTCAATTTGCATGCTTGAGTGGTTGTACATCACATTGGGACCACAGAACAACAGTTGTACCTTTCAGATGCTTTCGCAATCTCTCGATACTCTCTGGTTAACCCCGGTTTGACCAAAACTTGTGAATTTCATAGAATAATTAGCAATTCTTAATGAAACCTTCAATTTGATCACTCTGTGGCAAATACATTGCATGAAAAATGAGAAAATTTCAAAAAAAAATGTCCCCCTAGTAGTCCACTCTCAAATGTGGTGTAGTTTGGTCAACTATCATGTCCGACTACTGGAAAGAGCCACTTGTGTACCATGTTTTCATCTACCAATATTGAAATGGACTCAAATTTGGCACAAGGGTGTATCACCATGTGGCTAGTGATGCTAGTATTGTATCTAGCCATGTTTGTTTGGAAAATTCCAAAATTTGACCCTCAAACTCAAAAACATGGAACCGTTTGTGAAACAAGTACCACAACTACAATTTGAGACCTTCAATTTGCATGCTTGACTGGTTGTACATCACATTGGGACCACAGAACAGCAGTTGAACCTTTCAGATGCTTTCGCAATCTCTCGAAAGTCTCTTGTCAACCCCGGTTTGACCAAAACTTGTGAATTTCATAGTCTAATGACAAATTCTCAAAATCTATTGAAACCTTCGAATTTGATCACTCTGTGGAAAATACTTGCATGAAAAATGAGAATTTTTTAAAAAAATGTCCCCTGGCAGTCCACTCTCAAATGTGGTGTAGTTTGGTTTCACATCATGTCCGACTACTAGAAAGAGCCACTTGTGTACCATGTTTTCCTCTACCAATCTCGAATGGAACTCAAATTTCGGTACAAGGGTGTATGACCATGTGGCTAGTGATGCTAGCATTAGTATCTAGCCGTTTTAGTTTGAAAAATTCAAAAATTAACCCTCAAACTGAAAAAACATGGAACCATTTGTGAGCAAGTACCACAACTAAATTGCAGACCTTCATTTGCATACTTGAGAGGTTGTACATCACATTGGGACCACAGAACAAGAGTTGTACCTTTCAGATGCTTTCACAATTATCTCGAAAGTCTCTCTGGTCAACCCTGGTTTAAACCAAAACTTGTGAATTTCATAGATAATGAGAAATTCTCTAAATCTATTGAAACCTTCGAATTTAGATCACTCTATGGTAACTACTTTGCATGAAAAAATGAGGAAAATTTCAAAAAAAATCCCCTAGAAGTCACTCTCAAATGTGTGTAGTGTGGTCCACGATCATTCCGACTACTAGAAAGAGCCACTTGTGTACCATGTTTTCATCTACCAATCTTCAAATGGATACAATTTGCACAAGGGTGTATAACATGTTGGCTAGTGATGCTAGCATTGTATCTAGCCGTTTGGGGTTTGAAAAATTCAAAATTTTAACCCGACACACCAAAAACATGGAACCATTTGTGAAGCAAGTACCACAACTACAATTTTAGACCTTCAATTTGCATGCTTGAGTGGTTGTACATCACATTGGGACCCAACATACATAGCAGTTGAAACAGCTTTCAGATGCTTCCGTCGAATCTCTCGAAAGTCTCTTGTCAACCCCGGTTTGACCAAACTTGTGGAATTTCATAGAATAAGGAGAAATTCTCAAAATCTATTGAACATTCGAATTTGATCACTCTGTGGGTAAATACTTTGCATGAAAAATGAGAATTTTTTTTAAAAAA
>CAJUXJ010002222.1:0-17299 GCA_910589775.1 Avena eriantha
CACCCAGCCACCCTAGCCTAGCCATGCCCTAACCCTAGCCATGTCTAAGCCTAGCGAGCTAACCCTCCCCTCTCTTTCTTTCTCCACCTAGCCGAGCTACCCCCCTGCTGTCCCTCTCTCCGGCCAGAGCCCCACCTGCAGCCCCCTCCCCGCGCTGCCCATCTCTGGACAAGCCCAGCCGGCCTAGCACGTGCTCGAGGGAGAAAAAGGGCAAAGCCCTAGCCCCTTTTCTCTGTCGTGCCCCAGCTGCCCTCCTCCTTCTCTCCCTCCTTTTTCTCCTCCCGCACGCCTCTCAGGGCTCGCCCAGATCCACCCCCCGAAACGCCCTCTCTCCTCCTTCCTTCCCAACGTCCACCCACCTGCCGCCGTTCGCCGCCAGGTACCAACCCGCCCCGACGAACCAGCCGAGCAGCGCGAACCGTGAAGTGGCGGAGAAGATCGAGCACGCCCCCCCTGCGATGCCCCGTGCCTTCCGACGTGGCCGGAGAAGCTCCCCAGCAACCCCGCGCCCCGCCGCTCTCCGAAACCCTAGCCCGCCGGTGCGTCTGCGTCCTCGCCGCTCCAGAGCCTCCCCGACCCGATCCAACACCGCCAAGCAAACCGCGGTGAGCCCCTCCCTCTCCCGGACAACCTCCTCTTCTTCGTCGTGGTCTAGCCTCGCCGTGCGTTTCGTCGAGCGGCCTCCGTGCGCTAGAGCTCGCCAGCATCTGCCGCTCTCCTGCGCCATGCAAGCCCTATCTAGCTCGCGCCCACCTCCCAGTCAGCTCCCCTAGCCCTACCGCACCGGCTCGCACCCTCAGCGCGCTCCCCCCCGCGTCCCCGGATCGATCCCCCGCCCCCGCACCGTGCGCCAGACTCGCGTCAGACGCGCGAAGACGATAAACAGTACCGGGCCTGTTGTCATTTTCTAAAAAGGCCCCCACCTTTTATTTTCCTCAACCCGCGCTCCTCTCAGCCCCACCAGTCAGCCATGCCCGCATTTTAGCAGAAAACCCCCCCAGCTTTCCTGGCCGCAAACCGCGGTCCAGCTGGTGCCCCACCAGTCAGCCGCTGGGGCCTTTCCCACTGGCACGTGGCCCCTTCCGCCGCTGGCCCGCCTGTCAGCCCGATGTGGGTAAGCTAGACCCGCGTGCAAAACGCGTTTTCGCGCGCGTCTGGCGCAGTCAGCGAAGCCCCACCCGTCAGTGGCCTGTGTCTGAGTTTGCCTGCGGTGTAAAAAGTATTCCCGAGTCTGTTTTTATTCAAATATTTTCCAAATTTATTTAAATTCAAATTCTTTTCAGATTCAAAATAATTTTTAAAAAATACAAATCCAAATAATACATGTAATATATGTTTTGGAATCAGAAAAATGTGAGGAATTCAAATATGCCCTTCAAAATATATTTTGAACACTTTAAATTTCGAGATGATTAAAATTACAATAAAAATGCCCTTTTCCTTATTTAATTAATAACTTTTGTTTTATAACTCCAAATTTGACAAATAATATGTCTAAATCGATCAGCGCGACGAGCCCGCAATATTTATGCAATCCTTGTTCTGAATTGAAGCATGCACCATGTTTTTCATTTAAAATCTGAACCGTTTATGACAATAAACTTGGGCAAATAAATAATAATGTGCTTTATTTCTTGTATCCACACCTCACCTTTGCCATGCTACTTAAATGCCATGCAATTGTGCATCATTCATCACGGCATGCTTGTTTGCTTGTCGCATTTTAATCCATATGCTTGTGCACTTTATTTATGTTGGCCCTTGTTTGTTTGGTTCTTCTTCGAATAGACGCCCAACAGGAGAATTACCAGGAATCCCAGGAGTATTACCCAGATCCATCTCTCGCTTCAACTGAGCTGCCAGGCAAGCACTACCACATGTTTGCATACATACAGTACCTATTGCCTCTATCTTATTCTTGCATCATTGAGTCGCGATTTCATTAAATTGAATCCCAAGTACTGCATAGCCTTACTTTTAAACCACATTAAGCCTGTTCCGGTCCCATGAACCATTACTACAGGAGTTGTTTGAGCCATGCGAGTCGTAGAAAAGCATGAGTAGGGTATGTGAGTGTCTGATGGATAACGAGGTACCTAAACAACATAACCTGAGTAGTAATGGGATAACTAATGAAAGAGGCACCGGTGAGCAATATCTGCTATTTGGTTTTTCATGCTCACTTGTGTCCCGAGTACTTGATTCCTGTTCCTTGTTTATTCGCACTATCCACATCCGGGAGGCCTTATGGACCCCCCTGAGCCAGAGCTTGATTCATTTTTATTTCTTGGGGCCACAATTAGTTTTGGGGCTTTATTACTTTCCTGTACTTATGCCATGTTACTGCTTTATTTAAGATTGTGCGAGGAGCACCTGTACTGTTTTGGATCGTGACACGTTTTCGCTGTATCGACAAGCCCAGTCCTATTTTCGGGTTCCCAATCGTTTAACGCCGTCCACACAAACCTGGGGTCCGTCTCGGAGCCGGCCAACTTTGTTGCGGGTAGCTTAATGGGGTGGCCCCCTGAAATATTTCTGAATCCTGTGATTGCTTTGTCGTGAATGCCTCGTTGGGTTTTGATTTGGTTTTTCCGAGGTTGATCGAGTGTGTGTTGCTATTCGTGCACCCCTGCAGGGTAAATCTTTCTGAAAGCCGTGTCCGCGGTTATGGACGACTTGGAGCACAGTTTCTCGATCATAGACAAGTATAACTAAAGTCCCGTCTTTAAATTGACTAAATACTTGACTAGTAAATAGTGAAATACTCATGGAATGGTTAATAAAACTGCCAACGGATGATGGGGGTTGTTCGTCCGCTTCCCTCGTTGGTAAGCGAGGAGGAGGATGGATCTGTTAATTATACTGTTATAACTGTTGTTCTTAATTCATGGACTTCCGTCTATCATTGGTTAGGTGGAAGGTTAGCGAGTATCTGTAGAATGGTTAGGTATTATCTTTTGCTGCAATTGCGTCACCCCCAGGTTGTGTCCCCTTTAGTGGCATAAAGACTTGCTGAGTACCCCTAGGGTCTCACACGATAAATTGTTTGATTCAGATGAACAGGTGTACCCGCAAGATGGATACTAGGTGGAAGAGACAGATGATGTTGGCAACGATCATTCGGTGTAGAGATTCCGGGAACGGGGATCCGTGTGATCTGTGTGCGGGATGTGTTTATTTATGGGGCATCTTATGCCAATTTGCTTCTTATCCGTACTCGGATCTTGTTTTCCGCTTCCGCCTGATACTCAGATGTGTGATGTATGAGGAGCTATCCTAAATTATTATATCTATCTAGGACATTTGGATCTTGCCGTATGGCGTTGCAATATTTCTATTTCTTTTAGATGGAATGGCTCTGAGGACTGTTGTATGGGGCTTGCATACATACTCATTTGTGTATGTAGTTGATCCCTTCGCCTGCCGATTACGCCGCTCGTTCTTGTCCCGTTGTTTGAAAGTGGTTAGGATGGCCGAAAGGTCTACCGTGAGTGGCCCTGGGCCCCACCGTACTATTTTAACCACTTTCGTTCATCCAGGCATTAACTAAGAGCGTAATTCCCCGAGATAGTTACAATTGGTATCAGAGCCATCCCGCCCTTCAGGGTCTCAGCCAAAATGGTCATTGTGAGTCTAGCAAATATTTTGGTAGTTATGTATACTAGGGAAAAACAAACGTGAGAGTAGGAATGCTTCCATTTTTCTTCTTACCCACCCACCCACCCTTTTCTGGTAAGGAAGTGTAACGTTTCAATCCTCTTCTAAACTTCAAACTAGGATTCACGTGTTCTGGGTTCCGTAGTACCATAGGTTATGTTTGTGTGTTTGTGTGTGTGTGAATTCCTTGTCTATCTGTTGCATCCAAATGTTATCACTATCTGCCTTTTGGTTATCAACTGTTGGTACATTCCCTACCGACAGTCCTTTGTAAACCGACGCGATCTATTCTGATTCGTGTACACCGATGCGATCTATATTACTCTTTGTTATCCGACGTTATCTTGTTGGGGTGTTCGTTTCCGTAGTTACCAATCTTTAGGTTCATCTTAAGAAGAAGTTGTTGGGATATGTGTTTTACTGATTCATGTGCGGAGTAATGATTTGAGTGCGGGATGGAGTCGCGACCATACCACTACTTTTGTCATTTGCTTTTGGATATTGAACTAGTAGAGTTACTAATCTTGATTCGTTAAGTGGTTTTGCGCATATAGTGGTATTTTAATGCCGAAATTTGCGGAAAAATTTTCTTTGTTAGTTTGTATACCACACTCCTTGTTCAGTCGTGTGTGTTATGCTTAATATCTTCTAATTGCCTTGAACTTTGTTGATATTTTAATATCATCTCAGTGAATTGCATTCCTTAATCTTGATTAATTCCATTTTGGTGCTATTTTGGATTATTATCATTCTCCATTATAGTACTGACTTGTGTTTTATATCAATCACAGGATGGCACCACCACGCCGTTCTGAGGAGGATATACCACCTGAACTTGGGGCCGCTTTGGCAAGTATTGCAAATGCTTTGGGCACTATGCAGTAGAACCAGCAGCGCTTCGAGGAAAGTGTGAGGAGGAATGAGTTTGCTCCGCTACCTCCACCTCCCAAGCAAGGAGACATCAAGAGTTTTCTCAAGTTCAACCCACGTCAATTTGAAGTGTCTGATCAGCCACTTGATGCGGATGATTGGCTTCGTGAAGTGTCAAGGTTGCTGATAACTGCGGATGTTCCCGAGCAAGAATGGGTCAAGTGTGCTACTCACCTTCTGAAGGGAGATGCAGCTCTCTGGTGGGAAAATTATCTCAAGGCAGATCTTTCTGGTTTTCAGCCTACTTGGGAGCGGTTCACTGCTGCTTTCAAAGAGCAATATCTGTCAGAAATTGTCATGGAAAGGATGAAGGAAGTGTTTCTCAACGTCAAGCAGGGCACTGACAATGTCAACACCTACATCAGAAACTTCATGAACCTGTCTCGTTATGGTGGCGATGAGATCTCTGATGACAAGAAGAAGCAAAAGAGGTTTTGGCAAGGCCTCAATGCTTCCATAAAATATGCAATCACTCATGCAAGGCCGGCATCTTTTCTGGAACTTCAACACACAGCTCTGCAGGAAGAAGCAAGTAGGCAAGTGTTTGAGGAGTCAAAGAAACACAGCCGTGATACAACAAGCTCTTCTGCTATGACAGCTCCTTCTAAGCGCCGTGTCTGGGTTCCTAACACCCCACCGTCGCTCCCTGCTCCACCAAGACCTTCAAGCTACGCACCAAGGCCACCAAACTCCTTCACTGCGGCTCCCAGGGGCTACAACCACAACTACCCTGGAGCGCCTGGCGGAGTCCCTGGCTACGTTGCTCCACGTCCACCTGGTGCTTGCTATACTTGTGGTAACACTGGGCATCAGCAATGGAATTGTCCATTGAACAACAAAGCTCTTCCACCACCACCTCCAAGACCTGCAGCAAGTGCTCCTATGATTCGTGCACCTCCACCTCGGGCTCTCAACATCAACACTAAGCCGGGATCTACGGTTGCTCGTGCCAACTATGTCAACGCCGCTCAAGCTGAGCATGCTCCTGGAGTTGTCATGGGTATGCTTTCTGTTATCTAAGTTCCTGCACGAGTTTTGTTTGATTCTGGTGCTTCGCATTCTTTCGTTTCTCACAAGTTTGCTCATGAGAAAGATCTGGCTATGGTTCCTTTATTACACCGTCTTGTGGTACAATCTCCTGGGTCAAACATGAGAGCTGCTCATATCAGCCATGGCAATCAAATTGAGATTGGTGGTTCTTCGTTTCCGGCTTCCTTAATTATTCTGGGCAATTCTGATATTGATGTTATCTTGGGCATGGATTGGTTGACAGCAAATGCAGCTGTGATTGATTATGCTGAACGTTCGGTTTCTCTGAAAATTCCTGAAGGCCATATAGTCTATTCTCCAAGTCTGACTCCTGCAATTCAGCTTTATTCTTTGGCGGCTCTGAATGATGATGCTATGGAAGGTATTCAGAGTGTTCCTGTAGTTTGTGAGTTTCCAGATGTCTTTCCTGAAGAGTTGCCAGGTATGCCTCCGGATCGTGAGGTTGAGTTTGTCATTGAACTTGAACCTGGTACCGCTCCTATCTCCAAGCGGCCTTATAAAATGGGTCCTGTTGAGTTGGCTGAACTTAAGCGTCAGTTGGATGAACAAGAGAAGTTGGGTTTCATTCAGCACAGTACTTCTTCTTGGGGTAGTCCAACCATCTTTGTGAAGAAGCGAGACAAGACTGATAGACTTTGTGTTGACTATCGGGCACTCAATGCTAAAACAATCAAGAATAAATATCCCCTTCCGCGGATTAATGATCTCTTCGATCAGCTAGCCGGAGCTGTGGTATTCTCTAAGCTTGATTTGAGAAGTGGTTATCATCAAATCAAGATCCGCAAGGAAGATGTTCCCAAAACAGCTTTTACCACCCGCTATGGCCTGTATGAGTACACGGTCATGTCTTTCGGTCTCACCAATGCACCTGCCACCTTCTCGAGGCTTATGAACTCGGTTTTCATGGAGTATCTTGATAAGTTCGTTGTGGTCTATCTGGATGACATTCTAGTCTATTCTAAGTCTAAGGAAGAACATGAAGAACACCTTCGATGTGTCCTAAACAAGCTTCGTGAGAACCGCCTGTATGCAAAGTTCTCCAAGTGTGAATTCTGGCTGCCTCAAGTCACCTACCTTGGTCACGTCATCTCTGCCAAGGGCATTGCCATCAACCCAGAAACTATTATGACAATTATGGACTGGCTTCCACCCATAAATGTCAAAGAAGTCCGGAGTTTCCTTGGTTTGGCCAGTTACTGCCGTCGCTTCGTTCAAAACGTCTCAAAGATTGCGAAGCCTCTTACCGATCTCCTCAAGAAAGGCAAGAAATATCTTTGGACTCCTGCATGTCAAGCAAGCTTTGAAACACTCAAAGAGAAGCTCACTTCCACACTAGTCTTGGTTCCTCCAGATACATCAAAGCCTTTCCAGATTTTCTGTGATGCTTCATTGCAAGGATTGGGTGCGGTCCTTATGCAAGAAAAGCAAGTTGTTGCTTATGCATCTCGTCAGTTGAAGACGCATGAGATCAACTATCCTACACATGACCTCAAACTCGCAGCAGTTGTCTTTGCTTTGAAAGTATGGAGGCATTACTTTCTGGGCAACCGTTGTGAGATCTTTTCTGATCACAAGAGTCTGAAGTATATATTCACACAGCCTGATCTCAACCTTCGTCAGAGGAGGTGGATTGAAACAATCAATGATTTCGATTTGACCATCAACTACACCCCGGGCAAAGCAAATGTCATGGCAGATGCTCTCAGCCGAAAAGCTTATGTCAACAATCTCATGGTGGAAGAACAACCTCTCTTGTGCGAGGAATTCCGCAAGCTCAACCTTGAAATTGTGGATCAAGGTTATCTTCTGAACCTTCTAGCAACACCCCTCTTGGAAGAAAAGGTCCGTTCCATTCAGCTTGGGGATCCTTACACTAAAAAGATCATCTCCAACATTCAACTTCCGAAGTATGAGTCTTTCCACGTTGATGACCAAGGCACTCTCTTCTTTCAACACCGGATGTTTGTTCCGAACTACCCGGGTCTAAGAGAGCAAGTTCTCAAGGAGGCACATGATTCTGTTCTTTCTATCCACCCTGGCAGCACTAAGATGTACATGGACTTGAAAACACAATATTGGTGGCCTGGTTTGAAACGATATTGTGCCAAGTATGTCTCAGAGTGTGATGTTTGTCGCAGAGTTAAAGCTGTCCATCAAAAACCTTCCGGTCTTCTACAGCCATTGAAGCCTCCGGAATGGAAATGGGAGAAACTAGAGATGGACTTCATCACTGCTTTTCCAAGGTCGCAGAAGGGCAACAATGCAATCTTTGTTGTCATTGACAGGCTTTCCAAAGTAGCTCACTTCTTTCCAGTCAAGGAAACAATTTCTGCAATTCAGTTGGCTGAACTCTATATCAACATAATTGTCTCTCTGTATGGAGTTCCTCTTGAGATCAGTTCAGACCGTGGAAGCATCTTCACTTCCAAGTTCTGGGGAAGTTTCCAAAGTGCTTTGGGAACAAAACTAAACTTCAGCACAGCTTACCACCCTCAGTCGCAAGGACAAGTTGAAAGGATCAATCAGATTCTAGAAGATATGCTCCGTGCTTGCGTTATCTCTTTCGGCATGAAGTGGGAAGAATGCCTTCCTTATGCTGAATTCTCTTACAACAACAGTTTCCAGAAAAGTCTAAAGATGGCACCATTTGAGGCTCTCTATGGTCGCAAGTGCAGAACTCCGATCGGTTGGTCGGGCGCAGGTGAAAGAATATTGTTTGGCCCCGACATTGTAACTCAAGCGGAAGAGAAAGTTCACATCATTCTTGAAAATCTGAAGATTTCTCAAAGTCGCCAGAAGAGCAATTATGACAGAAAGCACACGGACATGGAGTATGTCCCTGGTGATCTCGTTTACCTTTGTGTCACTCCCATGAGAGGTACGCACCGCTTTGGTATCAAAGGAAAGCTGGCTCCTAGATACATCGGTCCTTTCAAAATTCGTGGAAGAAGAGGAGAAGTTGCTTATGCTCTTGAGCTCCCTGAACAACTCAAAGTCCATGATGTTTTTCACATCTCTCAACTCAAGAAGTGCTTCAAGGATCCCGGCAGGACCGTGGACCATGAACTCATCAATCTCCAAGAAGATCTGTCTTATCAAGAACACCCCACAAAAATTCTTGAAGTCGCAGAAAGAAGGACTCGCAACAAGTCCATCAAGTTCGGCAAGGTGCAGTGGTCGCACCAATCCGTTGATGAAGCCACCTGGGAACATGAAGATGAGCTCCGTGCCAAGTATCCTACCCTCTTTGAGTCTTCTTCTTCCTAGAATCTCGGGGCGAGATTGCTGCTTAGTGGGGGAGAGTTGTAGCATCCCAATTGTCTAACAATTGTAATGCTACTTGTCCTAGTAAGATAATGGCTACTTCATATATATTATTGTTGCATCATAATTATATCATGCTCATGTCATCATGCCACCTTGCATTTGAGCATCATATAAAACACTTTTTCTTTTGGTTTTTCTCTCACATGCATTAATAATTGTATTTGCCTCTTGATATTGTATTTGGCTTTTGATATATTGCTTAATGCCCAAGTTGAGTTGGGGGCATATCTTTTATTTCCATTCCACCACCTTTCTCTTCCACCACTTTATAATCCCACCATCCCATTAACTATGAGCTTGTAATTCTTTTTCTTTTGACATTATATCCTAGCTCATGTGGTTTGGGGTGGATCAATCTTCCAAATTCTTTGCTTGGCTTATTTACAACTTCTTGGAAATGCATAAGATTAATGCCATCATATTATTATTGTTTTCACATAATAAATCATGGCATTATTATTTTTGCATGGGCCATGCACGTTTCTCCACCACCTTTTTGCTCCTTTGGTTTTTCCTTTATTTTAAGTGGATCTTTACTTCATGGGTCATCTCTTTTCCTTCCACCATTCCAAATCCTCATCTATATCTATTTATTTTATTTTATTTTTCTCTCATGCATGAACCACATGAGGCCTATTCCACAATTCCTTTCTTTTTCTTTTCTTGGAATTCTTTTTCTCCTCCACCTCATGTCAATTCTAGCACTCACCATGTTCCACTTGGGATGATCTTACCACATTCTTTTCTTTTCTTTTTTATTTATCTACATGCATGAGCCATGTGTGATCTTTTCCACCTAATTCTTTTCTTCCTCTTTCTTTCTTTCTTTCTTTCTTGTCTCTCTTCCACATTAGATCATGCAAGCTCAAGCCCCTTGGATCTTCTTGTTTTGGTCTCTTAATCAAAAATTAAAATCTAAATATCTAAATAAACCTAACCTAGCTTTTTCCTCTCTCTCTCTCTCTCTCTCTCTCTCTCTAATTCTCTCCTAAACCTAACCTATTCCACTCTCTCTCCCTCTCTCTCTAACCTGCTGGGCACCAACTGGCCACCTCTCCCTGGCCCACACCCAGCCACCCTAGCCTAGCCATGCCCTAACCCTAGCCATGTCTAAGCCTAGCCGAGCTACCCCTCCCCTCTCTTTCTTTCTCCACCTAGCCGAGCTACCCCACCTGCCTGTCCCTCTCTCCGGCCAGAGCCCCACCTGCAGCCCCCTCCCCGCGCTGCCCATCCTTTGGACAAGCCCAGCCGGCCGAGCACGTGCTCGAGGGAGAAAAAGGGCAAAGCCCTAGCCCCTTTTCTCTGTCGTGCCCCAGCTGCCCTCCTCCTTCTCTCCCTCCTTTTTCTCCTCCCGCACGCCTCTCAGGGCTTGCCTAGATCCACCCCGAGACGCCCTCCTCTCCTCCTTCTTCCTCCCCAACGTCCACCACCTGCCGCCGTTCGCCGCCAGGTACCAACCCGCCCCGACGAACCAGCCAGCAGCGCGACCGTGAAGTGGCGGAGAAGATCGAGCACGCCCCCCTGCGACGCCCCGTGCCCGCCGACGTGGACGGAGAAGCTCCCCAGCAACCCCGTGCCTCGCCGCTCTCCGAAACCCTAGCCCGCCGGTGCGTCTGCGTCCTCGCCGCTCCAGAGCCTCCCCGACCGATCCAACACCGCCAAGCAAACCGCGGTGAGCCCCTCCCTCTCCCGGACAACCTCCTCTTCTTCGTCGTGGTCTAGCCTCGCCGTGCGTTTCGTCGAGCGGCCTCCGTGCGCTAGAGCTCGCCAGCATCTGCCGCTCTCACGCGCCAGGCAAGCCCTATCTAGCCCGCGCCCACCTCCCAGTCAGCTCCCCTGGCCCTACCACACCGGCTCGCACCCTCAACGCGCTCCCCCGCGTCCCCGGATCGATCCCCCGCCCCGCGCCGTGCGCCAGACTCGCGTCAGACGCGCGAAGACGATAAACAGTACCGGGCCCGTTGTCATTTTCTAAAAAGCCCCCCACCTTTTTATTTTCCTCAACCCGTGCTCCTCTCAGCCCCACCAGTCAGCCATGCCCGTAGTTTAGCAGAAAAACCTCCCAGCTTTCCTGGCCGCAACCGCGGTCCAGCTGGTCCCCCACCAGTCAGCCGCTGGGGCCTTTCCCACTGGCACGTGGCCCCTTCCGCTACTGGCCCGCCTGTCAGCCGCTGTGGGTAAGCCAGACCCGCGTGCAAAACGCGTTTTCGCGCGCGTGTGGCGCAGTCAGCGAAGCCCCACCCGTCAGTGCCTATGTCTGAGTTTGCCTGCGGTGTAAAAAGTTTTTCCTGAGTCTGTTTTTATTCAAATCTTTTCCAAATTTATTTAAATTCAAATTCTTTTCAGATTCAAATAATTTTTAAAAAATACAAATCCAAATAATACATGTAATATATGTTTTGGAATCAGAAAAATGTGAGGAATTCAAATATGCCCTTCAAAATATATTTTGAACACTTTAAATTTCGAGATGATTAAAATTACAATAAAAATGCCCTTTTCCTTATTTAATTAATAACTTTTGTTTTATAACTCCAAATTTGACAAATAATATGTCTAAATCGATCAGCGCGACGAGCCCGCTCTATTTATGCAATCCCTTGTTCTGAATTGAAGCATGCATCATGTTGTCATTTAAAATCTGAACCGTTTATGACAATAAAACTTGGGCAAATAAATAATAAAGTGCTTTATTTCTTGTATCCACACCTCACCTTTGCCATGCTACTTAAATGCCATGCAAATTGTGCATCATTCATCACGGCATGCTTGTTTGCTTGTCGCATTTTAATCCATATGCTTGTGCACTTTATTTATGTTGGCCCTTGTTTGTTTGGTTCTTCTTCGAATAGACGCCCAACAGGAGAATTACCAGGAATCCCAGGAGTATTACCCAGATCCATCTCTCGCTTCAACTGAGCTGCCAGGCAAGCACTACCACATGTTTGCATACATACAGTACCTATTGCCTCTATCTTATTCTTGCATCATTGAGTCGCGATTTCATTAAATTGAATCCCAAGTACTGCATAGCCTTTACTTTTAAACCACATTAAGCCTGTTCCGGTCCCATGAACCATTACTACAGGAGTTGTTTGAGCCATGCGAGTCGTAGAAAAGCATGAGTAGGGTATGTGAGTGTCTGATGGATAACGAGGTACCTAAACAACATAACCTGAGTAGTAATGGGATAACTAATGAAAGAGGCACCGGTGAGCAATATCTGCTATTTGGTTTTTCATGCTCACTTGTGTCCCGAGTACTTGATTCCTGTTCCTTGTTTATTCGCACTATCCACATCCGGGAGGCCTTATGGACCCCCCTGAGCCAGAGCTTGATTCATTTTTATTTCTTGGGGCCACAATTAGTTTGGGGCTTTATTACTTTCCTGTACTTATGCCATGTTACTGCTTTATTTAAGATTGTGCGAGGAGCACCTGTACTGTTTTGGATCGTGACACGTTTTCGCTGTATCGACAAGCCCAGTCCTATTTTCGGGTTCCCAGTCGTTTAACGCCGTCCACACAAACCTGGGGTCCGTCTCGGAGCCGGCCAACTTTGTTGCGGGTAGCTTAATGGGGTGGCCCCCTGAAATATTTCTGAATCCTGTGATTGCTTTGTCGTGAATGCCTCGTTGGGTTTTGATTTGGTTTTTCCGAGGTTGATCGAGTGTGTGTTGCTATTCGTGCACCCCTGCAGGGTAAATCTTTCTGAAAGCCGTGTCCACGGTTATGGACGACTTGGAGCACAGTTTCTCGATCATAGACAAGTATAACTAAAGTCCCGTCTTTAAATTGACTAAATACTTGACTAGTAAATAGTGCAATACTCATGGAATGGTTAATAAAACTACCAACGGATGATGGGGGTTGTTCGTCCGCTTCCTCGTTGGTAAGCGAGGAGGAGGATGGATCTGTTAATTATACTGTTATAACTGTTGTTCTTAATTCACGGACTTCCGTCTATCATTGGTTAGGCGGAAGGTTAGCGAGTATCTGTAGAATGGTTAGGTATTATCATTTGCTGCAATTGCGTCACCCCAGGTTGTGTCCCCTTTAGTGGCATAAAGACTTGCTGAGTACCCCTAGGGTCTCACACGATAAATTGTTTGATTCAGATGAACAGGTGTACCCGCAAGATGGATACTGGGTGGAAGAGACAGATGATGTTGGCAACGATCATTCGGTGTAGAGATTCCGGGAACAGGGATCCGTGTGATCTGTGGGCGGGATGTGTTTATTTATGGGGCATCTTATGCCAATTTGCTTCTTATCCGTACTCGGATCTTGTTTTCCGCTTCCGCCTGACACTCTGATGTGTGATGTATGAGGAGCTATCCTAAATTATTATATCTATCTAGGACATTTGGATCTTGCCGTATGGCGTTGCAATATTTCTATTTCTTTCAGATGGAATGGCTCTGAGGACTGTTGTATGTGGCTTGCATACATACTCATTTGTGTATGTAGTTGATCCCTTCGCCTGCCGATTACGCCGCTCGTTCTTGTCCCGTTGTTTGAAAGTGGTTAGGACGGCCGAAAGGTCTACCGTGAGTGGCCCTGGGCCCCACCGTACTATTTTAACCATTTCGTTCATCCAGGCATTAACTAAGAGCGTAATTCACCAGGCATTAACTAAGAGCGTAATTCTGAGGTAGTTACACACATCTAGAGTCATTGCATGTGTGTTTTTTTCACAGACCCCATATGGATCCACTAGAGTTCATTGCATGTGTGTTCTTTTCACATACCACATATGGATCCACCAGTGTCATTGCATTTGTGTTCTTAACACAGACCACATATGGATGCACTAGTGTCATTGCATGTGCGTTCTTTTCACAGACCACATATGGATCCAATAGTGTCATTTCATGTGTGTTGTTTTCACACACCACATATGGATCAACCAGTGTCATTGCATCTGTGTTCTTTTCATAGACCACATATGGATCCCCATTGTCATTGCATGTGTGTTCTTTTCACAGACCACATATGGAACCACCATTGACACTGCATGTGTGTTCTTTTCACAGACCACATATGGATCCACCTATGTCATTGCATGTGTGTTCTTTTCACAGACCATATATGGATCCACCAGTGTCATTTAAATGTTTGTTATTTTCACAGACCACAATAGGATCCACCAGTGTCATTGCATGTGTGTTATTTTCACAGACCACATATGGACCCACCAGAGTTCATTGCATGTGTGTTCTTTTAATTAACCACAACTAGAGTCATTACATGTGTGTTCTTTTCATAGACCACATTCGGATCCACTAGTGTCTTTTCATGTGTGTTCTTTTCACACACCACATATGGATCAACCAGTGTCATTGCATGTGTGTTCTTTTCACAGACCACATATGGATCCACCATTGTCATTGCATGTGTGTTCTTTTCACAGACCACATATGGAACCACCATTGTCACTAGCATGTGAGTTGTTTTCACAGACCACATATGGATCCACCTATGTCATTTCATGTGTGTTCTTTTCACAGACCATATATGGATCCACTAGTGTCATTTAAATGTTTGTTCATTTCACGGACCACAAATGGATCCACCGGTGTCATTTTATGTGTGTTCTTTTCACAGACCACATATGGATCCATTAGAGTTCATTGCATGTGTGTTCTTTTCATTAACCACAACTACATTCAGTACATGTTTGTTATTTTCACAGACCACATATGGATCCACCAGTGACATTGTATGTGTGTTCATTTCACAGACCACATATGGATCCACCAGTGTCATTGCATGCCTATTCTTTTCACAGACCACATATGGATGCACCAGTGTCATTATATGTGTGTTCTTTTCATAGATCACATATGGATCCACCAGTGTCATTTCATGTGTGTTCTTTTCACAGACCACATATGGATTCACCAGTGTCATTACATGTGTGTTGTTTTCATAGACCACATATGGATCCACCATTGTCATTGCATGTGTGTTCTTTTCACAGACCACATATCGAACCACCATTGTCATTGTATGTGTGTTCTTTTCACCGACCACATATGGATCCACCAGTGTCATTGTATGTGTGTTCTTTTCACCGACCACATATGGATCCTCCATTGTCATTGGATGTGTGTTCTTTTCATAGACCACATATCGAACCACCAGTGTCATTGCATGTGTGTTCTTTTCATAGACCACATATGTATCCACCAGTGTCATTGCATGTGAGTTCTTTTCATAGACCACATTTGGAACCAGCATTGTCATTGCATGTATGTTCTTTTCACAGACCCCATATGCATCCACCAGTGTCATTGCATGTGTGTTCTTTTCACAGACCACATATGGATCCACCAGAGTCATTGCATGTGGTCTTTTCACATATCACATATGGATCCACCAGTGTCATTTCATGTGTGTTCTTTTCACTAACCACATACGGATCAACCAGTTTCATTGAATGTGTGTTCTTTTCACAGACCACATATGGAACCACCATTGACACTCCATGTGTGTTCTTTTCACAGACCACATATGGATCCACCATTGTCATTGCATGTGTGTTCTTTTCACAGACCACATATGGAACCACAATTGTGATTGCATGTGTGTTCCTTTCACAGACCACATATGGATTCACCAGTGTCATTGAAATGTTTGTTATTTTCACAGACCACATATGGGTCCACCAGTGTCATTGCATGAGTGTTCTTTTCACAGACCACATATGGATCCACTAGAGTTCATTGCATGTGTGTTCTTTTCATTAACCACATTGTAGCATCCCAATTGTCTAACAATTGTAATGCTACTTGTCCTAGTAAGATAATGGCTACTTCATATATATTATTGTTGCATCATAATTATATCATGCTCATGTCATCATGCCACCTTGCATTTGAGCATCATATAAAAACTCTTTTTGTCTTGGTTTTTCTCTCACATGCATTAATAATTGTATTTGCCTCTTGATATTGTATTTGGCTTTTGATATATTGCTTAATGCCCAAGTTGAGTTGGGGGCATATATTTTATTTCCATTCCAGCACCTTTCTCTTCCACTACTTTATAATCCCACCATCCCATTAACTATGAGCTTGTAATTATTTTTCTTTCGACATTATATCCTAGCTCATGTGGTTTGGGGTGGATCAATCTTCCAAATTCTTTGCTTGGCTTATTTACCACTTCTTGGAAATGCATAAGATTAATGCCATCATATTATTATTGTTTTCACATAATAAATCATGGCATTATTATTTTTGCATGGGCCATGCACGTTTCTCCACCACCTTTTTGCTCCTTTGGTTTTTCCTTTATTTTAAGTGGATCTTTACTTCATGGGTCATCTCTTTTCCTTCCACCATTCCAAATCCTCATCTATATCTATTTCTTTTATTTTATTTTTCTCTCATGCATGAACCACATGACGCCTATTCCACAATTCCTTTCTTTTTCTTTTCTTGGAATTCTTTTTCTCCTCCACCTCATGTCAATTCTAGCACTCACCATGTTCCACTTGGGATGATCTTACCACATTATTTTCTTTTATTTTTTATTTATCTACATGCATGAGCCATGTGTGATCTTTTCCACCTAATTCTTTTCTTCCTCTTTCTTTCTTTCTTGTCTCTCTTCCACATTAGATCATGCAAGCTCAAGCCCCTTGGATCTTCTTGTTTTGGTCTCTTAATCAAAAATTAAAATCTAAATATCTAAATAAACCTAACCTAGATTTTTCCTCTCTCTCTCTCTCTCTAATTCTCTCCTAAACCCTAACCTATTCCACTCTCTCTCCCTCTCTCTCTAACCTGCTGGGCACCAACTGGCCACCTCTCCCTGGCCCACACCCAGCCACCCTAGCCTAGCCATGCCCTAACCCTAGCCATGTCTAAGCCTAGCCGAGCTACCCCTCCCCTCTCTTTCTTTCTCCACCTAGCCGAGCTACCCCACCTGCTTGTCCCTCTCTCCGGCCAGAGCCCCACCTGCAGCCCCCTCCCCGCGCTGCCCATCCTCTGGACAAGCCCAGCCGGCCGAGCACGTGCTCGAGGGAGAAAAAGGGCAAAGCCCTAGCCCCTTTTCTCTGTCGTGCCCCAGCTGCCCTCCTCCTTCTCTCCCTCCTTTTTCTCCTCCCGCACGCCTCTCAGGGCTCGCCCAGATCCACCCCGAGACGCCCTCCTCTCCTCCTTCCTTCCCAACGTCCACCACCTGCCGCCGTTCGCCGCCAGGTACCAACCCGCCCCGACGAACCAGCCGAGCAGCGCGACCGTGAAGTGGCGGAGAAGATCGAGCACGCCCCCCTGCGATGCCCCGTGCCTGCCGACGTGGCCGGAGAAGCTCCCCAGCAACCCCGC
>CAJUXJ010002223.1:0-15791 GCA_910589775.1 Avena eriantha
GATATGACCAAAAACTCATCGTATTCGTGTTTTATGGCCGTTTTCAAGACATATTGCTCACGGTTTTGGGGTTACAGGGCGATTTTCAATGACCGTAAGATCCGATACAAGTTTGAGAGATATGACCAAAAATTCGTCGAATTCGTGCTTTATGGCCGTTTCATGAGCTATTGCCCATGGTTGGGGTTATAGGGCGATTTACAACGACAATAAGACACGATACATGTTTGAGAGATATGACTAAAAACTCGTCGTATTCGTATTTTATGGCTGTTTTCACAAGACATTGCCCACAGGGGTTCTAGGGAGATTTACAACGACACTAACACCTGATACATGTTTGAGTAATATGACCAAAAACACGTCGTATTTGTGCTTTATGTCCGTTTTCAAGAGCTATTGCCTACAGTTTTGGGGTTCAAGGGCGATTTACAACGACAGTAAGACCCGATACAAGTTTGAGAGATATGGCCAAAAACATGCCGTATTCGCGCTTTATGGCCGTTTTCAAGAGCTATTGCCTACAGTTTTGGGGTTCAAGGGCCATTTACAACGACAGTAAGACCCGATACAGGTTTGAGAGATATGACCAAAAACTTGTCGATTTCGTGTTTTGTGGCCGATTTCATGAGCTATTGCCCAGAGTTTCGGGGTTCCAGGGCGATTTACAACGACTATAAGACCCGATACAAGTTTGAGAGATATGACCAAAAACTCGTCGTATTCGCGCTTTATGGCCGTTTTTAAGAGCGATTGCCTACAATTTTGGCATCCTAGGGCGATTTACAACGATAGTAAGACCCGATACAAGTTTGAGAGATATGACCAAAAACTCGCCGTAAAGATCGGGATAGGACTAAAAACACGTCGTATTCGTGTTTTATGGCTGTTTTCACAAGCTATTGCCCACAGGGGTTCTAGGGAGATTTACAACGACAGTAACACCTGATACATGTTTGAGTAATATGACCAAAAACTCGTTGTATTCGCGCTTTATGGCCATTTTCATGAGCTATTACCCACAGTTTTGGGGTTCTAGGGCAATTTACAATGACAGTAAGACTCGATACAAGTTTGAGAGATATGGCCAAAAACACGTCGTATTCGTGCTTTATGTCCGTTTTAAAGAGCTATTGCCTACAGTTTTGGGGTTCAAGGGCGATTTACAACGACAGTAAGACCCGATACAGGTTTGAGAGATATGACCAAAAACTTGTCGATTTCGTGTTTTGTGGCCGATTTCATGAGCTATTGCCCAGAGTTTCGGGGTTCCAGGGCGATTTACAACGACTATAAGACCCGATACAAGTTTGAGAGATATGACCAAAAACTCGTCGTATTCGCGCTTTATGGCCGTTTTTAAGAGCGATTGCCTACAATTTTGGCATCCTAGGGCGATTTACAACGATAGTAAGACCCGATACAAGTTTGAGAGATATGACCAAAAACTCGCCGTATTTGCCCTTTATGGCCATTTTCAAGAGCTATTGCCTACAGTTTTGGGTTCTAGGGCTATTTACAACGAAAGTAAGACCCGATACAAGTTTGAGAGATATGATAAAAAACTCGCCGTTTTCGTGTTTTTGGCCGTTTTGATGAGCTATTGCCCACTGTTTGGGGTTCTAGGGAGATTTACAACGATAGTAAGACCCGTTAAAGTTTGAGAGATATGACCAAAACCTTGTCGTTTTGGTGTTTTATGGCCGTTTTCATGAGCTATTGCTCACAGTTTTGGGGTTCTAGGGTGATTTACAATGACAGTAAGACCCGATACATGTTGGAGTGATATGACCAAAAACTTCTCGTTTTCGTGTTTTATGGCTGTTTTCATGCGCTATTGCCCATGGTTTTGGGGTTCCAGGGCGATTTACAACGACCGTAAGACCCGATACAAGTTTTAGAGATATGACCAAAAACTCGTTGTATTCGCGTTTTGTGGCCGTTTTCATGAGCAATTGCTCACTGTTTTGCGGTTTAGGGCGATTTAGAATGACCGTAAGACCCGATACAAGTTTGAGACATATGAGCAAAAACACATTGTATTCACGCTTTATGGCAGTTTTCATGACCTATTGCCTAGAGTTTTGGGGTTCTAGGGCAATTTACAACGACCGTAAGACCCGATACAGGTTTGAGAGATATGACCAAAAACTCGTTGTTTTCGTGTTTTGTGGCCGTTTTCACGAGCTATTGCCCAGAGTATTGGCGTTCTAGGGCGATTTACAACGACCATAAGACCTGATACAAGTTTGAGAGATGTGACCAAAAACTCGTCGTATTTGCGCTTTATGGCCGTTTTCAAGAGCTATTGCCTACTGTTTTGGGGTTCTAGGGCGATTTACAACGACAATATGACCCGATAAAAGTTTGAGAGATATGATAAAAAACTCACCGTTTTCGTGTTTTATGGCCATTTTCATGAGCTATTGCCCACTGTTTTGGGTTTCTAGGGAGATTTACAACGATAGTAAGACCCGATAAAAGTTTGAGAGATATGATCAAAAACTCGTCGTTTTCGTGTTTTATGGCCGTTTTCATGAGCTATTGCTCATAGTTTTGGGGTTCTAGGATGATTTAACATGACCAGAAGACCCAATACAAGTTTGAGAGATATGACCAAATACTCGTCGTATTCGTGTTTTATGGCCGTTTTCAAGACATATTGCTCACGCTTTTGGGGTTCCACGGCGATTTATAATGACAGTAAGACCCGATACAAGTTTGAGAGATATGACTAAAAACTCGTCGTGTTCGTGTTTTATGGCCGTTTTCACGAGCTATTGCCCTTGGTTGGGGTTATAGGGCGATTTACAACGACAGTAAAACCCGATACATGTTTGAGAGATATGAAACGACCGTAAGACCGATACAGGTTTGAGAGATATGACCAAAAACTCGCCGTATTCGCGTTTTATGGCCGTTTTCATGAGCTATTGCCCACTATTTTGGTGTTCTAGGGCGATTTACAACGACAGTAAGACCCGCTACATGTTTGAAGGATATGACTAAAAACTCGTCGTATTCGTGTTTTATGGCTGTTTTCACAATCTATTGCCCATAGGGGTTCTAGGGAGATTTACAACGACAGTAACACCTGATACAAGTTTGAGAGATATGACCAAAAACTCGCCGTATTCGCGTTTTATGGCCGTTTCATGAGCTATTGCCCACTGTTTTGGTGTTCTAGGGCGATTTACAACGACAGTAAGACCCGATACATGTTTGAGAGATATGACCAAAAACTCGTCGATTTCGTGTTTTGTGGCCAATTTCATGAGCTATTGCCCAGAGTTTCAGGGTTCCAGGGCAATTTACAACGACCGTAAGACCCGATACATGTTTGAGAGATATGACCAAAAACTCATCGTATTCGCGCTTTATGGCCATTTTTAAGAGCTATTGCCTACAATTTTGGCGTTCTAGGGCGATTTACAACGATAGTAAGACCCGATACAAGTTTGAGAGATATGACCAAAAACTCGTCGTATTCGCGCTTTATGGCCGTTTTTAAGAGCGATTGCCTACAATTTTGGCGTCCTAGGGCGATTTACAACGATAGTAAGACCCGATACAAGTTTGAGAGATATGACCAAAAACTCGCCGTATTTGCCCTTTATGGCCATTTTCAAGAGCTATTGCCCACTGTTTGGGGTTCTAGGGAGATTTACAACGATAGTAAGACCCGATAAAAGTTTGAGAGATATGACCAAAACCTTGTCGTTTTGGTGTTTTATGGCCGTTTTCATGAGCTATTGCTCACAGTTTTGGGGTTCTAGGGTGATTTACAATGACAGTAAGACCCGATACATGTTGGAGTGATATGACCAAAAACTTCTCGTTTTCGTGTTTTATGGCTGTTTTCATGCGCTATTGCCCATGGTTTTGGGGTTCCAGGGCGATTTACAACGATCGTAAGACCCGATACAAGTTTGAGAGATATGACCAAAAACTCGTTGTATTCGCGTTTTGTGGCCGTTTTCATGAGCTACTTCTCATAGTTTTGGGGTTCCAGGACGATTTACAATGACTGGAAGGCCCAATACAAGTTTGAGCGATATGACCAAAAACTCATCGTATTCGTGTTTTATGGCCGTTTTCAAGACATATTGCTCACGGTTTTGGGGTTACAGGGCGATTTTCAATGACCGTAAGATCCGATACAAGTTTGAGAGATATGACCAAAAATTCGTCGAATTCGTGCTTTATGGCCGTTTTCATGAGCTATTGCCCATGGTTGGGGTTATAGGGCGATTTACAACGACAATAAGACACGATACATGTTTGAGAGATATGACTAAAAACTCGTCGTATTCGTATTTTATGGCTGTTTTCACAAGACATTGCCCACAGGGGTTCTAGGGAGATTTACAACGACAGTAACACCTGATACATGTTTGAGTAATATGACCAAAAAACACGTCGTATTTGTGCTTTATGTCCGTTTTCAAGAGCTATTGCCTACAGTTTTGGGGTTCAAGGGCGATTTACAACGACAGTAAGACCCGATACAAGTTTGAGAGATATGGCCAAAAACATGCCGTATTCGCGCTTTATGGCCGTTTTCAAGAGCTATTGCCTACAGTTTTGGGGTTCAAGGGCCATTTACAACGACAGTAAGACCCGATACATGTTTGAGAGATATGACCAAAAACTTGTCGATTTCGTGTTTTGTGGCCGATTTCATGAGTTATTGCCCAGAGTTTCGGGGTTCGAGGGCGATTTACAACGACCATAAGACCCGATACATGTTTGAGAGATATGACCAAAAACTCGTCGTATTCGCGCTTTATGGCCGTTTTTAAGAGCGATTGTCTACAATTTTGGCGTCCTAGGGCGATTTACAACGATAGTAAGACCCGATACAAGTTTGAGAGATATGACCAAAAACTCGCCGTATTTGCCCTTTATGGCCTGTTTCAAGAGCTATTGCCTACAGTTTTGGGGTTCTAGGGCTATTTACAACGAAAGTAAGACCCGATACAAGTTTGAGAGATATGATAAAAAACTCGCTGTTTTCGTGTTTTTGGCCATTTTGATGAGCTATTGCCCACTGTTTGGGGTTCTAGGGAGATTTACAACGATAGTAAGACCCGATAAAAGTTTGAGAGATATGACCAAAACCTTGTCGTTTTCGTGTTTTATGGCCGTTTTCATGAGCTATTGCCCAGTGTTTTGGGGTTCCAAGGCGATTTACAACGATAGTAAGACCTGATAAAAGTTTGAGAGATATGACTAAAAACTCGTTGTATTCGCGTTTTATGCCCGTTTTCATGAGCTACTGCTCACTGTTTGGGGGTTCAGGGCGATTTAGAATGACCGTAAGACCCGATACAAGTTTGAGACATATAACCAAAAACTCATTGTATTCACGCTTTATGGCAGTTTTCATGAGCTATTGCCTAGAGTTTTGGGGTTCTAGGGCGATTTACAACGACCGTAAGACCCGATACAGGTTTGAGAGATATGACCAAAAACTCGTCGTGTTCGTGTTTTGTGGCCGTTTTCATGAGCTATTGCCCAGAGTTTTGGCGTTCTAGGGCGATTTACAATGACCATAAGACCTGATACATGTTTGAGAGATATGACAAAAAACTCGTCGTGTTTGCGCTTTATGGCCGTTTTCAAGAGTTATTGCCTACTGTTTTGGGGTTCTAGGGCGATTTACAACGACAGTAAGACCCGATAAAAGGTTGAGAGATATGACCAAAAACTCGTCGTGTTCGTGTTTTGTGGCCGTTTTCATGAGCTATTGCCCAGAGTTTTGGCGTTCTAGGGCGATTTACAATGACCATAAGACCTGATACATGTTTGAGAGATATGACAAAAAACTCGTCGTGTTTGCGCTTTATGGCCGTTTTCAAGAGTTATTGCCTACTGTTTTGGGGTTCTAGGGCGATTTACAACGACAGTAAGACCCGATAAAAGGTTGAGAGATATGACCAAAAACTCGTTGTATTCGCGTTTTATGGCCGTTTTCATGAGCTATTGCTAACGGTTTTGGGATTCTAGGGAGATTTACAACGACAGTAAGACCCGATACAAGTTTGAGAGATATGACCAAAAACTCGTTGTATTCGCGTTTTATGGCCGTTTTCATGAGCAATTGCTCAGTGGTTTGCGGTTCAGGGCGATTTAGAATGACCGTAAGACCCGATACAAGTTTGAGACATATGACCAAAAACTCATTGTATTCACGCTTTATGGCAGTTTTCATGACCTATTGCCTAGAGTTTTGGGGTTCTAGGGCGATTTACAACGACCGTAAGACCCGATACAGGTTTGAGAGATATGACCAAAAACTCGTCGTGTTCGTGTTTTGTGGCCGTTTTCATGAGCTATTGCCCAGAGTTTTGGCGTTCTAGGGCGATTTACAATGACCATAAGACCTGATACATGTTTGAGAGATATGACAAAAAACTCGTCGTGTTTGCGCTTTATGGCCGTTTTCAAGAGTTATTGCCTACTGTTTTGGGGTTCTAGGGCGATTTACAACGACAGTAAGACCCGATAAAAGGTTGAGAGATATGACCAAAAACTCGTTGTATTCGCGTTTTATGGCCGTTTTCATGAGCTATTGCTAACGGTTTTGGGATTCTAGGGAGATTTACAACGACAGTAAGACCCGATACAAGTTTGAGAGATATGACCAAAAAACTCGTTGTATTCGCGTTTTATGGCCGTTTTCATGAGCAATTGCTCAGTGGTTTGCGGTTCAGGGCGATTTAGAATGACCGTAAGACCCGATACAAGTTTGAGACATATGACCAAAAACTCATTGTATTCACGCTTTATGGCAGTTTTCATGACCTATTGCCTAGAGTTTTGGGGTTCTAGGGCAATTTACAACGACCGTAAGACCCGATACAGGTTTGAGAGATATGACCAAAAACTCGTCGTTTTCCTGTTTTGTGGCCGTTTTCACGAGCTATTGCCCAGAGTATTGGCGTTCTAGGGCGATTTACAACGACCATAAGACCTGATACAAGTTTGAGAGATGTGACCAAAAACTCGTCGTATTTGCGCTTTATGGCCGTTTTCAAGAGCTATTGCCTACTGTTTTGGGGTTCTAGGGCGATTTACAACGACAATATGACCCGATAAAAGTTTGAGAGATATGATAAAAAACTCACCGTTTTCGTGTTTTATGGCCATTTTCATGAGCTATTGCCCACTGTTTTGGGTTTCTAGGGAGATTTACAACGATAGTAAGACCCGATAAAAGTTTGAGAGATATGATCAAAAACTCGTCGTTTTCGTGTTTTATGGCCGTTTTCATGAGCTATTGCTCATAGTTTTGGGGTTCTAGGATGATTTACAATGACCAGAAGACCCAATACAAGTTTGAGAGATATGACCAAATACTCGTCGTATTCGTGTTTTATGGCCGTTTTCAAGACATATTGCTCACGCTTTTGGGGTTCCACGGCGATTTATAATGACAGTAAGACCCGATACAAGTTTGAGAGATATGACTAAAAACTCGTCGTATTCGTGTTTTATGGCCGTTTTCACGAGCTATTGCCCTTGGTTGGGGTTATAGGGCGATTTACAACGACAGTTAAACCTGATACATGTTTGAGAGATATGACTAAAAACACGTCGTATTCGTGTTTTATGGCTGTTTTCACAAGCTATTGCCCACAAGGGTTCTAGGGAGATTTACAACGACAGTAACACCTGATACATGTTTGAGTAATATGACCAAAAACTCGTTGGATTCGCGCTCTATGGCCATTTTCATGAGCTATTACCCACAGTTTTGGGGTTCTAGGGCAATTTACAATGACAGTAAGACTCGATACAAGTTTGAGAGATATGGCCAAAAACACGTCGTATTCGTGCTTTATGTCCGTTTTAAAGAGCTATTGCCTACAGTTTTGGGGTTCAAGGGCGATTTACAACGACAGTAAGACCCGATACAAGTTTGAGAGATATGACCAAAAACTCGCCGTATTCGCGTTTTATGGCCGTTTTCATGAGCTATTGCCCACTATTTTGGTGTTCTAGGGCGATTTACAACGACAGTAAGACCCGATACATGTTTGACGGATATGACTAAAAACTCGTCGTATTCGTGTTTTATGGCTGTTTTCACAATCTATTGCCCATAGGGGTTCTAGGGAGATTTACAACGACAGTAACACCTAATACAAGTTTGAGAGATATGACCAAAAACTCGCCGTATTCGCGTTTTATGGCCGTTTTCATGAGCTATTGCCCACTGTTTTGGTGTTCTAGGGCGATTTACAACGACAGTAAGACCCGATACATGTTTGAGAGATATGACCAAAAACTCGTCGATTTCGTGTTTTGTGGCCAATTTCATGAGCTATTGCCCAGAGTTTCAGGGTTCCAGGGCGATTTACAACGACCGTAAGACCCGATACATGTTTGAGAGATATGACCAAAAACTCATCGTATTCGCGCTTTATGGCCATTTTAAAGAGCTATTGCCTACAATTTTGGCGTTCTAGGGCGATTTACAACGATAGTAAGACCCGATACAAGTTTGAGAGATATGACCAAAAACTCGCCGTATTTGCCCTTTATGGCCGTTTTCAAGAGCTATTGCCTACAGTTTTGGGGTTCTAGGGCGATTTACAACGACAGTAAGACCCCATAAAAGTTTGAGAGATATGATAAAAAAACTCGCCGTTTTCGTGTTTTATGGACGTTTTCATGAGCTATTGCCCACTGTTTTGGGGTTCTTGGGAGATTTACAACGATAATAAGACCCGATAAAAGTTTGAGAGATATGACCAAAAACTTGTTGTTTTCGTGTTTTATGGCCGTTTTCATGAGCTATTTCCACGGTTTTGGGGTTCCAGGGCGATTTACAACGACCATAAGACCCGATACAAGTTTGAGAGATATGACCAAAAACTCGTCGTATTTGCACTTTATGGCCGTTTTCAAGAGCTATTGCCTACTGTTTTGGGGTTCTAGGGCTATTTACAACGAAAGTAAGACCCGATACAAGTTTGAGAGATATGATAAAAAACTCGCCGTTTTCGTGTTTTATGGCCGTTTTGATGAGCTATTGCCCACTGTTTGGGGTTCTAGGGAGATTTACAACGATAGTAAGACCCGATAAAAGTTTGAGAGATATGACCAAAACCTTGTCGTTTTCGTGTTTTATGGTCGTTTTCATGAGCTATTGCCAGTGTTTTGGGGTTCCAGGGCGATTTACAACGATAGTAAGACCTGATAAAAGTTTGAGAGATATCACCAAAAACTCGTTGTATTCGCGTTTTATGGCCGTTTTCATGAGCTATTGCTAACGGTTTTGGGGTTCTAGGGAGATTTACAACGACAGTAAGACCCGATACAAGTTTGAGAGATATGACCAAAAACTCGTTGTATTCGCGTTTTATGGCCGTTTTCATGAGCTATTGCTCACTGTTTTGGGGTTCAGGGCGATTTAGAATGACCGTAAGACCCGATACAAGTTTGAGACATATGACCAAAAACTCATTGTATTCAAGCTTTATGGCAGTTTTCATGAGCTATTGCCTAGAGTTTTGGGGTTCTAGGGCGATTTAAAACGACCGTAAGACCCGATACAGGTTTGAGAGATATGACCAAAAACTTGTCGATTTCGTGTTTTGTGGCCGATTTCATGAGCTATTGCCCAGAGTTTCGGGGTTCCAGGGCGATTTACAACGACCATAAGACCCGATACATGTTTGAGAGATATGACCAAAAACTCGTCGTATTCGCGCTTTGTGGCTGTTTTTAAGAGCGATTGCCTACAATTTTGGCGTCCTAGGGCGATTTACAACGATAGTAAGACCCGATACAAGTTTGAGAGATATGACCAAAAACTCGCCGTATTTGCCCTTTATGGCCGTTTTAAAGAGCTATTGCCTACAGTTTTGGGGTTCTAGGGCGATTTACAACGACAGTAAGACCCCATAAAAGTTTGAGAGATATGATAAAAAAAACTCGCCGTTTTCGTGTTTTATGGACGTTTTCATGAGCTATTGCCCACTGTTTTGGGGTTCTTGGGAGATTTAGAACGATAATAAGACCCGATAAAAGTTTGAGAGATATGACCAAAAACTTGTCGTTTTCGTGTTTTATGGCCGTTTTCATGAGCTATTTCCACGGTTTTGGGGTTCCAGGGCGATTTACAACGACCATAAGACCCGATACAAGTTTGAGAGATATGACCAAAAACTCGTCGTATTTGCACTTTATGGCCGTTTTCAAGAGCTATTGCCTACTGTTTTGGGGTTCTAGGGCTATTTACAACGAAAGTAAGACCCGATACAAGTTGAGAGATATGATAAAAAACTCGCCGTTTTCGTGTTTTATGGCCGTTTTGATGAGCTATTGCCCACTGTTTGGGGTTCTAGGGAGATTTACAACGATAGTAAGACCCGATAAAAGTTTGAGAGATATGACCAAAACCTTGTCGTTTTCGTGTTTTATGGCCGTTTTCATGATCTATTCCCAGTGTTTTGGGGTTCCAGGGCGATTTACAACGATAGTAAGACCTGATAAAAGTTTGAGAGATATCACCAAAAACTCGTTGTATTCGCGTTTTATGGCCGTTTTCATGAGCTATTGCTAACGGTTTTGGGGTTCTAGGGAGATTTACAACGACAGTAAGACCCGATACAAGTTTGAGAGATATGACCAAAAACTCGTTGTATTCGCGTTTTATGGCCGTTTTCATGAGCTATTGCTCACTGTTTTGGGGTTCAGGGCGATTTAGAATGACCGTAAGACCCGATACAAGTTTGAGACATATGACCAAAAACTCATTGTATTCAAGCTTTATGGCAGTTTTCATGAGCTATTGCCTAGAGTTTTGGGGTTCTAGGGCGATTTACAACGACCATAAGACCCGATACAGGTTTGAGAGATATGACCAAAAACTCGTCGTGTTCGTGTTTTGTGGCCGTTTTCAGGAGCTATTGCCCATAGTTTTGGCGTTCTAGGGCGATTTACAACGACCATAAGACCTGATACATGTTTGAGAGATATGACAAAAAACTCGTCGTGTTTGCGCTTTATGGCCGTTTTCAAGAGCTATTGCCTACTGTTTTGGGGTTCTAGGGCGATTTACAACGACAATATGACCTGATAAAAGTTTGAGAGATATGATCAAAAACTCACCGTTTTCGTGTTTTATGGCCATTTTCATGAGCTATTGCCCACTGTTTTGGGTTTCTAGGGAGATTTACAACGATAGTAAGACCCGATAAAAGTTTGAGAGATATGATCAAAAACTCGTCGTTTTCGTGTTTTATGGCCGTTTTCATGAGCTATTGCTCATAGTTTTGGGGTTCTAGGATGATTTACAATGACCAGAAGACCCAATACAAGTTTGAGAGATATGACCAAATACTCGTCGGATTCGTGTTTTATGGCCGTTTTCAAGACATATTGCTCACGCTTTTGGGGTTCCACGGCGATTTATAATGACAGTAAGACCCGATACAAGTTTGAGAGATATGACTAAAAACTCGTCGTATTCGTGTTTTATGGCCGTTTTCACGAGCTATTGCCCATGGTTGGGGTTATAGGGCGATTTACAACGACAGTAAAACCCGATACATGTTTGAGAGATATGACTAAAAACACGTCGTATTCGTGTTTTATGGCTGTTTTCACAAGCTATTGCCCACAGGGGTTCTAGGGAGATTACAACGACAGTAACACCTGATACATGTTTGAGTAATATGACCAAAAACTCGTTGTATTCGCGCTTTATGGCCATTTTCATGAGCTATTACCCACAGTTTTGGGGTTCTAGGGCAATTTACAATGACAGTAAGACTCGATACAAGTTTGAGAGATATGGCCAAAAACACGTCGTATTCGTGCTTTATGTCCGTTTTAAAGAGCTATTGCCTACAGTTTTGGGGTTCAAGGGCGATTTACAACGACAGTAAGACCCGATACAAGTTTGAGAGATATGACCAAAAACTCGCCGTATTCGCGTTTTATGGCCGTTTTCATGAGCTATTGCCCACTGTTTTGGTGTTCTAGGGCGATTTACAACGACAGTAAGACCCGATACATGTTTGAAGGATATGACTAAAAACTCGTCGTATTCGTGTTTTATGGCTGTTTTCACAATCTACTGCCCATAGGGGTTCTAGGGAGATTTACAACGACAGTAACACCTGATACAAGTTTGAGAGATATGACCAAAAACTCGCCGTATTCGCGTTTTATGGCCTTTTTCATGAGCTATTGCCCACTGTTTTGGTGTTCTAGGGCGATTTACAACGACAGTAAGACCCGATACATGTTTGAGAGATATGACCAAAAACTCGTCGATTTCGTGTTTTGTGGCCAATTTCATGAGCTATTGCCCAGAGTTTCAGGGTTCCAGGGCGATTTACAACGACCGTAAGACCCGATACATGTTTGAGAGATATGACCAAAAACTCATCGTATTCGCGCTTTATGGCCATTTTAAGAGCTATTGCCTACAATTTTGGCGTTCTAGGGCGATTTACAACGATAGTAAGACCCGATACAAGTTTGAGAGATATGACCAAAAACTCGCCGTATTTGCCCTTTATGGCCGTTTTCAAGAGCTATTGCCTACAGTTTTGGGGTTCTAGGGCGATTTACAACGACAGTAAGACCCCATAAAAGTTTGAGAGATATGATAAAAAAACTCGCCGTTTTCGTGTTTTATGGACGTTTTCATGAGCTATTGCCCACTGTTTTGGGGTTCTTGGGAGATTTACAACGATAATAAGACCCGATAAAAGTTTGAGAGATATGACCAAAAACTTGTCGTTTTCGTGTTTTATGGCCGTTTTCATGAGCTATTTCCACGGTTTTGGGGTTCCAGGGCGATTTACAACGACCATAAGACCCGATACAAGTTTGAGAGATATGACCAAAAACTCGTCGTATTTGCACTTTATGGCCGTTTTCAAGAGCTATTGCCTACTGTTTTGGGGTTCTAGGGCTATTTACAACGAAAGTAAGACCCGATACAAGTTTGAGAGATATGATAAAAAACTCGCCGTTTTCGTGTTTTATGGCCGTTTTGATGAGCTATTGCCCACTGTTTGGGGTTCTAGGGAGATTTACAACGATAGTAAGGCCCGATAAAAGTTTGAGAGATATGACCAAAACCTTGTCGTTTTCGTGTTTTATAGCCGTTTTCATGAGCTATTGCCCAGTGTTTTGGGGTTCCAGGGCGATTTACAACGATAGTAAGACCTGATAAAAGTTTGAGAGATATCACCAAAAACTCGTTCTATTCGCGTTTTATGGCCGTTTTCATGAGCTATTGCTAACGGTATTGGGGTTCTAGGGAGATTTACAACGACAGTAAGACCCGATACAAGTTTGAGAGATATGACCAAAAACTCGTTGTATTCGCGTTTTATGGCCGTTTTCATGAGCTATTGCTCACTGTTTTGGGGTTCAGGGCGATTTAGAATGACCGTAAGACCCGATACAAGTTTGAGACATATGACCAAAAACTCATTGTATTCAAGCTTTATGGCAGTTTTCATGAGCTATTGCCTAGAGTTTTGGGGTTCTAGGGCGATTTAAAACGACCGTAAGACCCGATACAGGTTTGAGAGATATGACCAAAAACTCGTCGTTTTCGTGTTTTGTGGCTGTTTTCATGAGCTATTGCCCAAAGTTTTGGCGTTCTAGGGCGATTTACAACGACCATAAGACCTGATACAAGTTTGAGAGATATGACAAAAAACTCGTCGTGTTTGGGCTTTATGGCCGTTTTCAAGAGCTATTGCCTACTGTTTTGGGGTTCTAGGGCGATTTACAACGACAATAAGACCCGATAAAGTTTGAGAGATATGATCAAAAACTCGTCGTTTTTGTGTTTTATGGCCTTTTTATGATCTATTGCCCACTGTTTGGGGTTCTAGGGAGATTTACAACGATAGTAAGACCCAATAAAATTTTGAGAGATATGATCAAAAACTCGTCGTTTTCGTGTTTTATGGCCGTTTTCATGAGCTATTGCTCACAGTTTTGGGGTTCTAGGGCGATTTACAACTGACCAGTAAGACCCGATACATGTTGGAGTGATAGTGACCAAAAACTTGTCAGTTTTCGTGTTTTATGGCTGTTTTCATGCGCTATTGCCCACGGTTTTGGGGTTCCAGGGCGATTTACAATGACCCGTAAGACCCGATACAAGTTGAGAGATATGACCAAAAACTCGTTGTATTCGCGTTTTGTGGCCGTTTTCATGAGCTACTTCTCATAGTTTTGGGGTTCCAGGACGATTTACAATGACTGGAAGACCCAATACAAGTTTGAGGGATAGGACAAAAACTCATCGTATTCGTGTTTTATGGCCGTTTTCAAGACATATTGCTCACGGTTTTGGGGTTACAGGGCGATTTTCAATGACCGTAAGATCCGATGCAAGTATGTCGATATGACAAAAACTCTCGTATTCACGTTTATGGCTGTTTTCACAAGCTATTGCCCACAGGGGTTCTAGGGAGATTTACAACGACAGTAACACCTGATACATGTTTGAGTAATATGACCAAAAAACTCGTGTATTCGCGCTTTATGGCCATTTTCATGAGCTATTACCCACAGTTTTTGGGGTCTAGGGCAATTTACAATGACAGTAAGACCCGATACAAGTTTGAGAGATATGGCAAAAACACGTCGTATTCGTGCTTTATGTCCGTTTAAAGAGCTATTGCCTACAGTTTTGGGGTCAAGGGCGATTTACAACGACAGTAAGACCCGATACAAGTTTGAGAGATATGACCAAAAACTCGCGTATTCGCGTTTTATGGCCGTTTTCATGAGCTATTGCCCACTGTTTTGGTGTTCTAGGGCGATTTACAACGACAGTAAGACCCGATACATGTTTGAAGGATATGACCAAAAACTCGTCGTATTCGTGTTTATGGCTTATGGCCGTTTTCATGAGCTATTGCCCATGGTTGGGGTTATAGGGCGATTTACAACGACAGTAAGACCCGCTACATGTTTGAGAGATATGGCCAAAACTCGTCGTTTTCGTGTTTTGTGGCCGATGTCATGAGCTATTGGCCCTAGAGTTCGTGGTTCTAGGGCGATTTAAAGTGCCCGTAAGATCCGATACATGTTGAGAGATATGACCAAAAACTCGTCGTATTCGCGCTTTATGGCCGTTTTAAGAGCTATTGCCTACATTTTGGCGTTCTAGGGCGATTTACAATGATAGTAAGACCCGATACAAGTTTGAGAGATATGAACCAAAAACTCGCCGTATTTGCCCTTTATGGCCATTTCAAGAGCTATTGCCTACAGTTTCGGGTTCTAGGGCGAATTTACAACAACGATATAGACCCGATGAAAGTTTGAGAGATATGATAAAAAAACTCGCGTTTTCGTGTTTTATGGACGTTTTCATGAGCTATTGCCTCACGGTTTTGGGGTTCTTGGGAGATTTACAAGCGATAATAGAAGACCCGATAAAAGTTTGAGAGATATGACCAAAAAATTGTCGTTTTCGTGTTTTATGGCCGTTTTCATGAGCTATTTCCACGGTTTTGGGGGTTCCTAGGGCGATTTACAACGACCATAAGACCCGATAAAAGTTTGAGAGATATGACCAAAAACTCGTCGTATTTGCACTTTATGGCCGTTTTCAAGAGCTATTGCCTACTGTTTTGGGGTTCTAGGGCTATTTACAACGAAAGTAAGACCCGATACAAGTTTGAGAGATATGATAAAAACTCGCCGTTTTCGTGTTTTATGGCCGTTTGATGAGCTATTGCCACTGTTTGGGGTTCTAGGGAGATTTACAACGATAGTAAGACCCGATAAAA